>JAOTQR010131577.1:0-16597 GCA_025774065.1 Solanum ossicruentum | reverse complement strand
TCCTCAAACAAAAATAAAAGTATTGAACCATTGGTTGGGAGAATTTACATCTCAAGCTTTTGATGACTATTTCCTATTGAGCATCCCATTGCTCATGTTCATACTCAAAATGGCCTTGCAGAGTCATTTTTAAGTGCCTACAATTTGTAGCAACACCACTACTTATAAAGAAAAAATTGCCCACTACTATTTGCGCTCACACTATCTTATATATAGCAGCACTTGTTCATCTCAGATCGATTAATTATAATAAATACTCTCCATTACAATTAGTATTTTGTAACTAGGCCAATATCGCTCATCTATGAGTCTTTAGTTGTGTGGTATACGTGCATGTAGCACCGCCACAATGTACTAAGATGGGCCCTCAACGAAGGTTAGAAATATATGTTGGGTTTAATTCACCTTCCATAGATTTGCTACCTTGAACGATTAACTGAATACTTATTCACTGCTCGATTTGCAGATTGTCGGTTTGATGAAATAACTTTCCTGCAATTAGGGAGAGAGAAGGACCCCAAAGGGGGAATTGCATGGAAGTTTCATCACTATCTTATTTTGATCCACGTACCCGTAAGTGTGAGTAGGAGGTCCAAAAGATCATCCACTTACAGAAGTTAGCAAATCAATTGCCAGATGCATTTATTAATTTGAAACGGATAACTAAATCACATATCCCTGCAGTGAATGTACCTATCTGGATTAATGTCCCTTGGACCATCTACTAGTGTTATAGCTTCTAAATCCCAAACACATTGTTAAATGCACAACATAAAGTGAGTTTATAAAGTCTAATCACTATGCCACTTGGTGAGAGTTTAAGGTGTACAACTAAGAGTTCATATTAATCTCTTTGAGATTCATTCAACCAGGGAGAATAAAAGGATAATCTTAATGAGTTCTTAATAGCTATTTTTCTCTATAATGAGTTCTTAATGATTGTCCAGATGGAAGCATAGATCTAAAATATCATTTTGCTTGCAATAGTCCCTACAAATTTACATCATCAATAGCTCAAGCAAGGTTATGTGATATCACAATAGAGGAAGGGAGTGGTACTTATCATATTAACAAGAGGATGAATCCTTAGCTCTTGATGGACGTACATCCAGATTTCTTCGTAACACCTCCTGATAAAAACAATGGTTTGTTAGCCTTTTAAGAATTTCAATTTTGATGGTAGTATTAGTCTCGTTTATGAGATTCAACCCATCAAAGGATAGATCTAACGAAGGGAACTTCACCTGAGAGAGTTAACTCGAATGATGAAAAAGCGTCGAATTCTAAAGACTAGAAGTTAGCCTTTGCTGCTAGGCTCTGATGGTTTCATCATAGTAGTTGTACGCTCTCCCTCATCTCCATCGGCATCTCTCATGTTGTAGCTTCTAGAGCTTTCACAAGTTTCTTGTGTCACTTCGGCTACTATTTTAGGATTTGTTTTTCTTTCCTATTTGATTTTTCATTTCTCTTTTTTGTCTTTTACTGAACTTTGTTAAATTGTCTCAATATAAAAAGTCGACGAAGGAATTCACTGCAGTTAAAGTTTTTATCGAATAAGATAAAACATATCTTATCACCTCTTGAAAATTCAACTCATAGTAAATCGTAACCTACTTCATAGCACTCATTCTAATCATGGATTCAATAACTACTTCAAGACTAACTACCCCCTCACTTATTTTGTGAAGCATATAACATTACAAAACATCACAAAAGAACTCTTACATTATGGTGTTCTTGTTTTTATCTTCTAAGGCATCAAGATAATTGCATAACTTTTTATATTAACATATTTAAATTCTCTTCTATCAGAACATAGTTGACTTGATTAATGAACTACTCATCTTCCTCCTCCCCCTACAACAACAAACTAGTGAAATCTCATAAAGTAGGGCTTGGGGAAGGTAGAGTGTACACAAACCTTACTACTATCTCATGAAGATAGAGAGGTTGTTTTTGATAGTCCCTTAGCTCAAATGTATTAGTCCCATGAAAAAGAAGAAAAACAACATATAGAATAATCGCAAAAAGAGTAATGTCAATTCTACAACCAAAAAAAAAAGTATCAAAATAATAAAAGAGCAATAATAATACTACCATAATAGCACAATTAATCATATGATAAACATAAAACCGTCACAAGTAAAGAGATTATTTTATCCCTACTAACCTTTTACCCTAAGCTAAGTTAATGCTTTCTTTCATGACTTCCATAATGAGTTCTCGGAACTGAGAAATACCTTCAGACATTGGAACATATTTTTATTATTTTCCATTTGTTGCAACTTTGACAGGCAGAAAATAAATAATCTTTATTATCTTCCACAGATTCAACCAGCAAATGGAGCAACACTCAATGACCTAGTTACTGCATGACGTTTCACATAAATATTTTTATGGATTTCTTGAATTAGTGGACTATCTAGTTTCCATTAACACCAGAGAAGCACAAACCACAAAAGATTTTGAACTTTATGGAAACTAAGCCTAATTAGGAATAATAAGGCATGGGTATTGATATAACTGATGAGAACTTACAATTAAATCTATTGAATTAACTGTGTTAATCTTTCTAAATATAACCATTCTATTGCTCCATCTAAATAGAATATTTACATGTACCTTCTAAATCTAATCATGTTTATTGAATCTCCATTTTCTGATGTGAGAAAAGAAAAAGCACAGATACATTTCATTAATTAGCCAAATGTAAAGGTCTGACACTTATGAATAATTTTTCCATTCGAAGGAAAAGAAAAAAATGAACTTTGTCTAGATTGCAAAATGTTCAGGAAGCTGAAAACAAAATCAAATTGATTTAGAAATTGAAATTAACAGTCTTAGTACATCATAATATAGTAAGAGCTAGATAAGGACACTCATTCCAAACACAAAACAAATGTTTTCTCCTTGAGCCAAACTAGTTAGGATTGGCTATATGAATTCTCTATATTAATTATTTCTCCAAAACTAATGTAAATTCAAATAAACTTTAAAGATGTATTAATTAGAGATTTATATATATAATTTTTTTAAAGCCTTCTGTCAACATAATTAGATGTGAATTTAGCAAGATAACTAAATCTCTCTAATTTCAAAGTTCTATTTAATTAATAAATATTTAAAAGGAAAAAAGAACGGGTTATAAATACATGATCACAGGCATATGTATAGACATACATAGTCCTACTGAAACCATGCATAAAAAAATGCAAAAGCATTTGATTAAAATGGTATACTTGCAAAAGGAAGCAATGGTCAATGCATAAGGTGAGATTCACTTGTTTAATTATCACCAAAAATAAATAAATAATTCAGCTTCTAGCTATCCAGACTATTGATCATTCTGAATTTTGAAAAACTCTAGAAGAATCTGCATTTTTGCCAAGGAAACACAATTTTTTGAAAAACGAGAGGAAACAAAATTGTTCTAAAGGTGCGCCCAAGAGCCATAATCAATAGGTCAGCATATCATATGGATTCTACAATTATTTTGGTATGTACAAAATATTTACAACCATTTGAGAGAAAAAACAAGCAAAATATTGGTATCACACATACAGTTACAAGCTGGTGAGAGAGTATCTACAAGCGTCAAAAAATAAGTTTAGAGGTCCCCAAAAAGGCTCGTAGCATCAACAGTGGAAGATTTGAGAATAATCAACCAAGGGTTGGCTATTATAGCACCACTTCATGCAAAATGATTAGATCTAGTAAGATGAAGGTTGATTAAGAGAAGACCAGTTGGTGTAATGAGAAAAAGAAGAAAACTCACACATCTACAGTCAAAGAAAATGCGAATCTTTGCTCGTACTTTGTGGACCCACTCCAAGGTGGAACATCACAACCGGAAAAAAGGAGGAATAAATTAACAACAAGAAAGAAAATGCTAGAGGGTGAAAAAGACCTATGTGAAGGCAAGATTGAGCAGAAGAGCAGCAACGAGGACACATTGAGCAACCTATATCAATAACCTTCCTAGAAGTCATCGTATACTTCTAGAAAGTGAACAGTCTGATTCAGGAAATGAGGAGACAATTTATAGAGGGTTTGAGTATTTAGGGTTCTCAGATTTTATTTTGGGCCTTCAAGTCTGGGCTGTACTTGGACCATTATTTTTCAGTTAATAAAATAGGTCATCCGCCAAAAATTATTGTAAAAAAAGGAGATGAAAAAAAGTATAAAATCCTTTGTTTACTTGAAGTTAAAGTAATATTTTCAAGCTTAGCTTAGTATTTCACTCATAAATCCTTTCTAGTTTAGGAGACTTACATGTTTCACCATAGAGTAACAGGATCAATTGCAACTAAGATTCATATCACCAGTCATCAAAGATCTTCATAAGATGGATGAATCACTACGTTTCCACAACCAAGATATCCTTGGGATGAGAACCCTAGACTAAGGAAAAGGATTGAGGAGGAAAAACTAATGGATGAACGGGCTAATTAACACCCCTTATAAATGGACTCGACCCAATATATATTTTCAACATTTTATCAGGCCCTATTTATTTTGACTTTTAACAGTTTGAGAGAGGAGGATTGGTAAGGGCTAATTAAAATCTTACCATGGTTAATTTTTAACCATAGTTAAATTTGTAGCTTTTTTATAAATTGGATGACAAAATTTAATTTTTGGTTATATACATTGATAGCGCGATAATTCTTCTCCCTTTTATTTTCATTTTAAATCACATCTTGGGAAAAGTTAGAATTTCTTACTATAACTACAATTCCTTGAATAGATAGGAAATCATATTAGATTTCATCTCATATTAGATTTCATCTTAATATCTAAATTCTATTCTAATTTTGTAAACTTATGGTCCAATTGGACATGATTTTCACATTTATATGAAGTTAAAATTTTATTTGGACATTCAATTATGATCTTCTAAGTTGTATTTTTTTTCTAGCAAACATAAGAACCCCACGATTCGTGAAGATCACAAAAGTTGCCTCAACTTCATACCATCTTACTAAATGAGTAAACCACAGTTCGCATATGATATTCAAATATTGACATTATTTTAATAAATTACAAATCTCCATATTTCTTTTAGAACAAATATTTGCAATCAGAAATTTTCACATCCACATAATTATCTAAATATTCACTAGTCAATAATAATAGTAATTAGTTATTCCATCTTAATAACTGATGAGAGCATCCTATTTATAAGAAATTTAGTAGTCAAGAATGCGTCGATCCACAAATAAAGAGGCAACTTAAATGACATAATAGTTTTCATCCATGCTCGACAACGTGCTTATGTTTTCATTATGAAACGTAGTTTGTCTAGGAGTATTTGGGCACAAAATATGTCTCATAAATGTCAAGATGAGTAATAAATTCAGCTTTAGAAAATTCACCCCTCCATCACATTGAAAAAGTTTAATCCTCTTTGAAAATTGATTTTCTACCTTTTCCTGAAACTTAACAAACACTTTAGATTTTCAATATGTGTTATGTTCAGTTTTGAACCATTACCAACAATAATTTTATCAGGACCATTAAAAACTGAAGGTTGGCAAGTTGCCTGTAGATTTTATAATATGGTGTTGTCCTTATCCTTCGTCTCCTCTAAGTTTACTACAGGTAACTTCAGGAAGATCATCAATACTTGAAAAAAGAAATTTTCATCAATAGAAATACTCAGTGTGATTGTTTCTAGAACAAATTTGATAGGGTGGTTAGACTTTCTTACCTTTCTGGGAGTTCCTACCTAATGCGATTAGAATGTTTGAAGATGATGGAAAAGGGATGTATATATATGATGATGAAAGGATTGTGTATATATATTAATTATTGGGGATGACCAAGCCTAGCTCGGGGGGTTGTAAGCCCGGGTAACCTTGTTGAGGGGTTGGTACCTCAATCACCTTGCTCGAGGGGTGGTAGGCCCAGGTAACCTTGTTGGGGGTTTGTACCTTTATAACCACATTAGGTGGTTTGTACTCCATCAACCACGTTGGGGGGTTTGTACATCATCAACCACATGAAGGGGTTTGTTCCTCATGCGCTTCTCCAAGGGGGTGGTAAGCCTTGAATTTGCACTAAAGTGGTCTCTCCTTACACATGGATTATGTTCTATATAAGCATGGTTTTACTTCAAGCATCATTCATACATGTCATATTGCTATATGTTTATTCATTGCTTATGTTATGCACTTTGATTATGGTGCTTATCACTTGTTGAATTGCATCATACATAGAACATTCAATTTACTAACGCATACTCTATGCCTACATGATGTCACCATATAGGAAACGGAGCCACGCTTTAGCATTTCTATCTACGTGGCTAGTATGATTTCCATTCTGGTGACGTTGCTTATGATCTTTTGCTATGTTCTAAAACTATCTTCCTTTACATATACATTGATTATAAGGGTGAGCCCAGTTGTTTGTCTTGAACCCCGCTCTTATCTATGTAATAGAGGTGTTGTTGGACATGTCATGTTTAATGTTATGAGCTTTGACTCTCTCTTGACTCTTGATGTCTATGATATGGGTGTTTTCCCTTAGCCTCGTTGTCCCTATTTTACTCTATTGTTGTTGTATTTTATTGCTTTCGTGACCAAGGATGTGTAATGATATGTTAGGAGGCTTGCTTGGGGTCCCTCCGGGTTCCCCGTGTGTCGTGTCACTTCTAGGCCTTAGTTTGGGTCGTGACAACATTAACAACCTAGTACTCTGATAACAAGCTTGTCATGACCCAAGCCTATGGCCTAGGTGTGACACGGCGAATGGGGAGGCCGAAGGGACCCCAAACAAGCCACTTAGTCTATCATTCACACATCCTTTGTTGCGAAAGCATAATGAAACAACAAGCAAGTAATAAATAAATCTAAGGGGAGCGAGACATGGGAATTCCATCTTATTATAAATATACAACAATCATAAAGGGAAATAAGGGACTAAGGGAAGTCTTTCATAATAACATAGACGTAATAGGAGTCAAGCGCGATACATAAGTATCCATATCCAATAACACCTCTAATATGAGTGGAGCGGGGGCCAAAACATCTCCCGGGCTAATCCTCAAAGATAAGTATCCAAAGTTGGATAAGTTTTAGCAAGAGCATGAAAGTAAAGTAGATATTGTCCCCAGAGTTGAGGACTCACCCAAAGACATCTTCAAATAGTCCGGCTAGCCACGTGGAGAGGGAGGATAAATAGGAGCTCTAGTCCCTACATGATTAGATCATGTAGGCAAAAGTATGTGTTAGTACTTGGAATGTACAAAATATGCGGGGTACAATGGAAAAAAGGACATTAGTCATAATAAACAAGATGCATAAGTATAATCATTGAATATACAACCAATATGACATATATGACCAATGCTTGAACAAAAACATGCATGGAGAGAGTAAACCTTGCATAACAGATCCTACATATGTGGGAGGAGACCCTAACTGACTTATAAGACCAAAGGAGCTACTACTTGGAATTCCAATGTTCACTCCATATGGAATGAAGGAGTGGTCCACTTGTCGAGGTAAACCAAACTTGACCCCACATTTTGGGTAACTTGTCCTAGTTGGATCCACTAGTAAAAGCCCATTTAGGGAAATAACATAAACCTTTTACGGCACATAGTTAAGAAACCAAGACTTTATATAAGGACCCCTTGGGTCGAGCCCCCACATTAAGCCTTTTTCGGTATTAAGTTTAATCCCGTGGAATACTTGACATAGTTATTAATTTAATCATAACTTGGGTAACTTGTAAAAGCATGATCATAGGCTTAATATCATGCAATTCAAGAGTATAAGACAAGAGAGGAGTAAAATCAATTCATTTTGAAGTCATGCAAATCCACCCACCAACATTAAACCCTCATTTGGGTGTCATGAAATTTATCTTAAAAGTTCACGACTGTTCATGGTTTTCATAGTTTATAATTCATAATAGGAAGTACCCATGAAGAATCTAACCTTGAAATCATGAAATTTCATAAAAAGAGAGAGTTGGGCTCCATGGGTGAAAGGACCCATAGATAAAGATCCACATACCTAAATCTTGGGTTTTTGAAATCCAAAGCAAGTTCTTGAGATTCTTGAATTTTAGTGAGATAATTTGTGATGTTTTAGAGAGGATTTGAGAGATTTTAGAGAGTTTTTGGGGTTGAAAATGGCTAAGGAATGGGGGTTTCATGTCTAAATAGGCATTGGGTTATTACCCAAATGGCCTTGAGCTAAACTAGAAAATTAAGGAACCTGATGAACTGCTCCACATCCAGTGTAAGACGCGGGCTTGCAGCGGACCAGTTTATTTCACCAGCCCTCGTCCAGCCCGCGACGCAGACTGGTCTCTCTCCCTCACTGGTTCAGCTCCCATAGAAAAATTATAGTTTGGTACAGGTCATCTAAAAATCGGAGGCCACCCATTTCCTACACAGTTTTTTCCTCTGAAAAAGAATATGAAGTCGGATTTGCGAAATCATACACAGATTTTGAAATATCCAAGAAATACACCATAGGGCATTTTCAAAGAACGTAAGAGGTGTTACAGTGAACATTTCCACAAGATCAATCACTGCAATCAAATAACATTTTGCTGGTATTTTGAAATTAAAATACTGTTGAGTATGTGAGACAGGGTCAGTAACTCCCAACGGAAAGGATGGTTAACTGTTGACCAAGGTGAAGAAATATTCTTGTTTCTGTAGCTGCATCTGTCTCACTAGGTTGGCCAAGATCATTCAACTCAACATGTAAAATGCCATCATCTTTTCCCCTGCCCGAGTGCATCAAACCCCTAGGTCACTTAGATTGTTCATTGTTAGAATATACTATTAATAATGTGTTTTAGCTATAGTATTATATTTTTATGCAAAGTCTGATTGTTTCATTTGATTTAATAAAATTTCCTTAAATACATCATTGTACCTATATGTGTATCCTTTACTTGTATAGTAGACAATTTAGTGTATGGAGTCATTTGGCTCATACATGGAAGATTAAAATCGTTGGTCCTTATGAGTTATAAATATATGTTCATAATCGAAGATAAAATTGGATAAACATCTTGGTAATTGTAACACAAGATTAGATATAGGTTGATCTTGATTATGACAATAGCTTCATTCTAACTTCTTATGATAGTGCAATTTTTCTTTGTATTGAATGGACCGAATTGAGAAGCTTTTTTATGTTTTGTATATATATATTACATCTTCTCGAAATCATTAAATGTACTTATACTCTTAACCTTGATATAATTGTTATGATCAACTAATTTGTTTATCATCTTGATCTATCTAAAGGTGAGCCCCTACAGGGGTCAATATATTCCTGATAGATTGGACAATAACAAATCGTATTTGTGAAATAACACTAGTTGATGGAATTCATGTCTCAATTTTGAGATTGATGATACCCCTTTATGATTGCTTAGAAGTTTTCATGTGAAAATCCTGCAGGTGGATTATATATATTTGTCACATGAAACAAATTAAGAATAGTAATGAAAGATTAAATTAATTAATGAATTTAAATTATTAGAGATTTAATTTAATTGATTGGTATCGGTAATTCTAGCATGGAGAGTTAAATATAATTTAATGTTGGATTTTGAAATTAAGTGGAGGAGTGCAACTATGGATTTTTTGTGGAATAATATGTTATTTATTATGGTAGGATCACTTCATTCATTAACAAATTAATGTCATGATTAGAAACTTTTGGTATTGAATTTGTGGTTCCTAAAATGCCGATTAATTATATATTTCAAGAAAATAAAATGGAAGGCTCTAGAAGCATTAAAATATTTTTTTATTAAACCTCTAGATACGTTTCTTTGTTAAAACATGGAGACCTTTTTAGTTGAGAAAATACTCCCTCATATTTTTTGATATCGATTAAGGAACGTTGATAAAAGGGAGTGGCCTCTCTCAAAGTCTCCTACCGATTATTCCAAAAAGATACTACACTTACTGAAGCATAATCTGGTTTTATTAGAAGACTGTAGACCTAGAGACTGCTACTTTGAACAATCTTTATGCAAGTTTCAAAAGGTTAGTGAATTCTTTTCACGAATTTGATATATGTTATTTAGTTTACTTGTAGGTTTTGTGATTATTTGCATGCTTCTGCTGCCTAGCTTCCATCAATTGGTTCACGAGCCAATCTACATATACTAGATAATGTATGTTAAAATTAGTATATATATGAAATCAAAAGTTACTAATTTTTGCATTAGAAATATCTAGTTCATATGTTATTTGAAAATTATGTAATTAGTCATAAGTTCATACGCTATAACCATGAATTAAAATATGTAATCAGAAACTGTAGCTTTCTGTTGGACTATGATTTTGTTCTTCTTGATTTATGATAATGAAATATATATCATTCTTGACTTAGATTGTGGATAGGTATTTAGTTGTTTTAATAATTCTGCATCAGTGGTTAAGAATGAATTTCTTCAATCAACAATTATCATATCAGCGCAGACTAAAGATAAATAAAGGTGAACAATCTCAATTAAAGGTAATCAAAACAAATCAACAGGACTAGTATGAAAGGCACTAGTCAGACAATATCCAAGTCATCAATCCTAAATCTAGTATATGAAGCATCTATCTAAATTGTCTAGACGGTGCCATGACAGAACCATAGCTACCACAAAACAAAACAAACAAGTTTAAAAGTCCGACTGTGAAGATACATGAAATAGTATGCATCCCCCGAACTCAAGGAAGATTCGCCAATCAGCTGGAATAAGAGGAAGATGTTCAATGGAGCACCTGTTGATGATCTCTAGAATCTGTCTCTGCATCATAAAAAGATGCAGGCCTGAATGGACGTCAGTATGTGGAATGTACGAGTATGTAAAATAGTTGAGTAAAATAGATATGGAACCTATCTGGGAGTTTCTCTTATCCGAAAACATTCACTCATGAGCCAGTGATTGTACAACAGTCTCATTGATGTTGCCACAACCGTTCGGTACTTGTCAGGATAATGAACGAATCGATCCATAATCGATTCAATCAACCAAGTCCTCTATTGTTTCAAGGATCTATCAAGAAGAACACCCGACTTTACAGTTTCACCCCTCCTCTACACTTGATGACATAGTTATTTTGTTCGAGTTAGACTTACTCTTACTCAATTCGATGCTCGGTAATCCTCCCAAGACTCAATGCTCATAAGACAATTGCTCTCAATCAACTAGTCTCAGTGGACATTTGTCAACCCAATTCATCACATCAACTATCAACTCTTTGTTTACATTCTTTTAAAGTTCAGTTCTTGACTCATAGAGACTCTGTCATGCATCATTCTAATCAATAACATTCAGGAAAACAAAAGTAGACTTAAAGTACTTAGGGATTCCATAAGCTCTTTAGGCTCAAATTATACTCATGCATGCTCATTTAAATGAAATATGTAAAAGTAATAAGAATTCATGTTAATGTTCATGTAGTACGGAAAAATCATCTATTTCAAATATTTAATTCATAAACATAGTAATTCATGCAAGATTATAAGAAAATACATTATAATTTAAGAAAAAAACCTTTAAGAAACATTCATTGGAGAGTCAATTCACTCATAACTCCATCAATTTCGGTTATAGGGCACATGGAAGAACATAATCCATATTTAGTTAGCCTTACATACCTAGATGTTTTGAATCTTGAACCAGCATGGGAAAATTGACAAGGTTATCTTTAAACCCTAGCCTCTTCCTCCCTTGAAACCTTGCTCTAATTTGGAGATGGTATTTTAGTGTAAAGAGGTTGAACGACATCTTTAGGGATTTATTTATGTGCAAAACGTCAGGTTTAGACTTTGAAAGGGTGAAAAAGACCAAAATACCCTTTCTTAAAAGCTGCCAAAAGTCGTCTACGGGCCTATCTACGACCCATAGAAACTTCCACAGCCCATAGGGGCCCTTCCGTAAACTTTTGGGTAAATTTTGGGGTCACTAGATCAATTCCATGAGCCCAATCTATGGCCAGTAAAAGATCTTACAACCCATAGATTGGTCTGTAAAGTCTAGGACCAAAAAATGGATTTTCAGAATTTTTTTCCTTGAGTTAGCATACGGGTTATACTTTAATCCACGACCCGTAGAAGGTTTCATATTCCATAAGTTTTTTGGAAATCTTCAGTAAAAACAGTTATAACATTTGACTCTAAACTCCAAATGAGTTGAAATCAGTTTCATTGGAAAGATAATTCAAAGTCCTTTCATTTTATAAGTCATAGGACACACAATTCCTTGTGTGTGTAAGGACTCAGATTTTCAAGCTTATTTATGTTGTTTAAGGCCATCATAGACCCACTACGTCAAGCCAAGTTCAAAAAAATTTTCGTTGGCTAAGTTCGACAGTAGTACCGATAGAAGGGTCGACTTTAAATAAGAATAACTCTTAGAACATTTGAAATTAGGTGTCCCACAATATGTCAAATGAAGTCCCTTTGAGTTAGCTACACAAAATACTTGGTTTCACCTCATTCCTATGTCGGATGAAGGACTTATGACCGTTTTCATGAGACCCTCCCGTGTAGTGAAACCCCATGGGTACCTACACGGGCAGGGGTGTCTTGTACGGACCGTATGAGATGTCATGAGTTGGAAAAGGCCATTTTGTCCTAAGTCATGGGGCAGGACCAATGGCACGGGCCATGTGGCGTGCCACTGGCTGTGTGGCTGGTCATGGGGTGAGTATAAGAGAGGAATAGTGGGCGTTTGGGGGAGTTTTCTTGCTAAGTATTGTGCCACGCCCCTCACCATGACCCGTGGCATGGTGCATGACCCGTGGCCCTTGGCGTGGAGCCTTGGAAACATTTTCCAGCACCAGGTATGGTACCACAAGCCTCCACATGACCCGTGAGGCTCCACATGAACCGTGGAGACCTCCGTTGTCGTGAGAAGACGTCTTTTTTCCAATCGATTTTCAACTTCAATTTTTAGACCAAGTACCTTGTCACGGACACTTCACACGAACCGTGGAGTGCCACACGACCCGGGGTACCTTCCATGGGACACCACTTTGCCAATTTTTCCATCCGTTCACTAATGACATTTTCATAAATGCTAATTATTCTAATGACCCTTTTTTACTTCCTAAGCTATCTTAACCTTCCTAAAAGACCTAAACAATGTTCCAAAGGATATAACTCACTACTCTCATCTCAATCACACTCCTAAATCCTCTCAAGAGCCTCCATTAAGCTCCAGTTCAATTTCAAGGAAAACCCAAGAACAAGTTTGGATTCCAAGACCCACTTCCAAGCTTCCATTCTTCCCAAACTCAATTCCAAGGAAACTCTAGGTCTAAGCTATGTGGGTTGATCCTTGACATTACTTTCAATCAAGGAGACCCAAAATTATTTTTAAGCAATCTCATGGATTTCTAGTTACTTTATTTCGGGGTTTTGAATATTTATGAATCCTAAAATTCTAAGTATGCATAGGTAGTATTTTTTTGATGATTTTAATGCTATTTAAACTATTATATGAGGATCTTCTTTGGGGTTTAAGGAATTTCAAGTATGAATGTCCCCTGTAAGACTTCTAAATGCATGGGTGATTGCACTATGAATTTAAATGTGGATTTAATTATATTTTTGATTGAATTGCATATTATATTGTTGATTTTAGATTGAATCCTAATTACCCATGTCATTCTCTCATTTTTCATAGCATATGCATTCATGTACATGGGTTATTATGGGAATTATGTTATGGGTTAACCCCAATTATGTTCAATGGTATGATTTTGATAAAATATTGGTTATGATAATATTGTGATCACATAGATGTCTTTGATTTGGCTCTTTGAGCATTTTCGGTGCTTGCACCATTTTGTATATAAATGGGTTATTCCTATGCATGAGTATAAAGACTATGAAATTATGTTTTGGCTTTTAAGCCTAAGGATGCATTGAGATGGTTTCAGAAATGATTTACGTCATTTCAAAGTGTATATATATATATATATATATTCTTGTGGGATGACGACTTAGCACCGATGGATTGGGGGCGTTAGGGCTACCCCCAAGGGCCCTCTTCCTTTCCTTGAACTATATGCCTAGCATAGGTTTTTGATCCGAAAAGGGAGTTTTCCGGTGAGGAGAAGAAATGATTTGATTTGTGATATGTGAAAATCCTATCCAAAGAAGGAGTTGTCCCATAAGGAAGGTTACTTCATACGAAGAGGGAGTTGTCCCATAAGGTGAAGTATGATCTACCCTTGGCAAGTAGATCACCTCTTTATAGATGAGGGGATTTCATCGGGATTCCAAGTAATAGTCTCTTGGTCTTACTTATGTTGGTTGAGGTCACATCCCCAATATATATATAAACGAGTGCATCATTTGCATTCCATGCATCATGACTTTCACAGCATCTTGTTATATTACATTCTTTGGTATTCAACTCTTTCGATATTATTTGCCTTGTCATTTAACGTTGATATGTAGGTTTTGGTAAGTTATATGCATCGTAACCTATATACTTAGTATAATCAAATGTACTAATACATATTCTTACCTACATGATTTTACCATATAGGGATCGAGGACTTTGACCATCCACCGTTCGATGTTTAGCTCGAACTTTGGATTTACTTGTAGTGGTGAGTCCTGTCTTTCAAGGACGCACCACCATCTATCTACCTATGTTACTTACTTCTCTTTATGTATTGAGGGTGAGCCCGGTGTATGTTTTGGCCCTCGGCCCATCTATGTAGAGGCATTGTTGGACATCTTGTAAACCTCTTCATGTTATATATTGTGTTATGGTTAAGTATATGTTATGTATATGGTTATCTTTAAGTACCGATGTGTGACTTGTTCTCATGGTGATGGTAAGATCCTAAGACCCCAATTGCCCCCATAGCGTGATTCCTACTTTGCCATCCCTTAGAACTATGTGTTGATTTATGACTATGCTTTCGAACTAATAATGTGAGCTTTGGTATCTTGAGGCTTATTTGGGGACTCTCTAGTTCCCATAAGCCATGTCACATCTAGGCCCAAGGTTTAGGTCGCGACAAAGATGGTATCAGAGCACTAGGTTTGTAAATGATCCTTGGAGTCCAACATGCCGCATCAAGTAGAGTCCTAATCATAGGTGTAAAGTGCACCATGCCTATGAGTGGGAGGCTACGACAATGTTCTAGGAATTGTCTCACTTCTTCATGTCTTATATTGTGTTGTAAATAGTTGGTTTAGCTCTTGACCCTTGATGGTATCTTTACTTTGTTTCAGAATATGCCTCGTGGTAAACCTACCAGACCAGCCCTAACTAATGAGTGTCAAGCACCTCAAGAGCCTCGGGATGAGCCTGTTACTCATAGTGAGTTTCGTACAGCCTTTGCCATGCTTGCCTAAGTGGTGACTACTTAGGTTAGGCAGGTTAACCTTCATCGGGATTCCACTCCGACTTCCAGAGTGAGAGATTTCACCTGGATGAATCCTTCGGAGTTCTTTGGGTCTAAGGCTGATGAGGATGCTCAGGAGTTTATTGATGAGCTCTCAAGGTATTGAATGTCATGGGTGTCACTTCTGAGGAGAGGGCTGAGCTAGCTGCTTATCAGTTGAATGATGTAGCACAGGTGTGGTATACTCAGTGGTCTATGGAGAGGGTTTGTCGTGATGTTGTTAATTGGGAAGAGTTCAAGCTTGCTTTTCTAGATCATTTCTTCCCACTTGAGCTTAGGGAAGCCAAGATGATCGAGTTTATCAACCTCAGGCAGGGTAACATGAGTGTGAGGGATTATGCCTTCAAGTTCAATAAGCTTTCCAAGTATGCCCCAATACTTGTGGTTGATCCTCATGCAAGAATGCACAAATTTATCTCCGGCGTTTCTGACTTGCTTATTCAAGAATGTCGAACAGCCATGCTTAATTGGGATATGGACATCTCCAGACTTATGGTTTATGCTTAAAAAATCGAAGGGGAGAAACTCAAGGGGAGGAGGATGCAGGACCATAAGAGGGCCTATTTTTATGGTGGGTTCTCCGACTCTCGGAGTGGTGATGTTGGCCGTTTCCAACAAGGACAAGGTTCAGGTACTCAGGTTGCTAATGATAAGGTGCTCCCTCCTAGGGAACCTTTTGATGGTGCTCAGGGGAAGCCTATCTATTCCAAGTGTAGGAAGCACCACCCAGGTCCTTGTTGGAGAGAATTGGACGCTTGCTTCGGGTGTGGTGATAAGAATCACAAAGTTGCCGACTATCCCAAGAATCTTCAGAAAGGTCAAGGTCAGGTGGCTCAAGGTGGACAAGGTCAGCCAAGGGCTCCTCAGGGTCTCGCTCTGGGGAACAACAAGTTATATGCTCTTCATGCGCGTCAGGAAATTGAAGAGGCTTTGGATGTTATGACTGGTATGTTAAAAGTCTTTGATTTTGATGCTTATGTTTTGCTTGATCCGGGCGCAAACTTATCTTTTGTGACTCCTCTGTTGAATATTAAATTTGGTTTGAGGCCGAAAATTTTGAGGGAGCCTTACTCAGTTTATACTCTCGTGGGTGAATCTGCTATTGCACATAGAGTCTCGTGGTTATCCTATTTCGGTATTATATAAGATATTCCCGTGTGATCTTGTAGAATTGGAAATGTATGA
>JAOTQR010131557.1:0-21985 GCA_025774065.1 Solanum ossicruentum | reverse complement strand
TCCTAAATTAAAGTTCAAGTTCTACATTATATACAAGTTCAAAGTTCACAAATAAAGTTCAAAGTTTAAGTTCAAAACTAAATCTAAGTAAAACTTTAAAAAAATCCTAAGGTTCAATTTTATATTATATTCAAATTTAAACTTCACAACTTAAAATTCAAGTTCCAAGTTTAATCTAAGTTCAAGTTTAACACAACTAAAGCCATATACTTAACATATCCTAGATTAAAGTTCAAATTCTACATTGTGTACAAGTTCAAAGTTGACAAATAAAGTTCAAAGTTTAAGTTTAAAATTAAATCTAAGTTCAACTTTAAAAAAAATGCTAAGGTTCAATTTTTATATTATATTCAAATTTAAACTTCACAACTTAAAATTAAGTTTCAAGTTTAATCTAAGGTCAAGTTTAACACTACTAAAGTCATAATCTTAATAAATAAAAAATTAAAGTTAAAATTCTACATTACATACAAGTTCACAAATAAAGTTCAAAATTTAAGTTCAAAATAAATCTAACTTCAACTGTAAAACAAAATCCTAAAGTTCAATTTTTATATTATATTCAACATTAAAGTTCACAACATAAATTTTAAGTTTCAACATTAATCTAAGTTCATGTTAAATACTACTAAAATCATAATCTTAACAAATCAAAAATTAAAGTTCAAGTTCTACATCATATACAAGTTCAAACTTCACAAATAAAGTTCAAAGTTTAAATTCAGAATTAAAACTAAGTTAAACTTTTTTTAAAAAATCATTACGTTCAATTTTTATATTATATTCAACTGTAAAGTTTACAAATTAAAGTTTAAGTTCAAACTTTAATCTAAGTTCAAGTTAAACACTACTAAATTCAACAATAATTAAATTCAACTAATTCAACAACAATTCTACTTAAAAACAACAATTTATTCAAACTTCAATAAAAATTCTAACTTCATTCTAATTTCAATTCAATTCCAAAATTATAATTAACTTCAACAACAATTCAATTCCAACAAAAAATAACTAATTTACAAGCTCATTCAAAACAACACAACTTCAAGTTAGCTAAAACCCTAAAATTGTTACTCACTCACTAATTCACAAAACCTATACAATTTAACTATGCTAATCACAATATAACTTAATAACAATACTATTCCAACACAAAGTAACTCAATTCATAAACTAATTTCCAAAAATCAAATTTAAAGTTTACCCATAAAAATTTAAAAAATAATTTCATTTACTTGTTCACAATACAATACACAAAATAATATTTCTAATATCCTAATTTTAACAATAAAAGTGAAATGGGCAAGCTAACAAGTTATAAAATTCAAAACATAAAATAACGAAATAATACTAAAAATGAAGTAAAAAGATAGGAAAACTTAGTTACCTTACTTGTGGGGAGGAGGAAATGACTAAGAGCCAGCAGCCGGACGGTGCGTTCATTCAGTGGGTGCAGAAAGTGACTCACGACGAGACCAAACGAAAGGCTTTCTTCCATCGGGGATAGATCGAAATATTTGGCTTTAAGAGAGAGGGGGGGAGGGGGGCTCCAGCGGTTAGAAAGAGTCACATCCCTTCCTCACCTGTAGGTCACAGGATGGTAACCATTGGCTCTACAACCTATACTATAGACTCTGGATCATCTTTCATGCACGATATCATCAATAGACGAAGGGCCTTAAGCAAGGAAATGAGAGTTCGGCCTATGGGTGTGAGTCAAGCAATTCCTTTTTCTTCTTAAAGAAAGGGGAAGGAGAACTTCTAAATGAAATGGAAAGCACTATAGGAAAGCAAGAGAACACTTGGCCTTTTTTTATCTTCTTCCAGTGGCTTTCAATACTAGTTGTTACCTTATGCTGCCTTTTTTCCTATATTATTGAATTGGAGCTATCGTTATGTCAGTCTCCATTCATCAAACTTTATTGACCTTTGACTAAAAAAGTGACGGAATGGCCTATGACGTCCGTCACTTATATTTAATTAAAATATTTAATGAATATAATAAATATAGCGACGAACATCGTTACATTATCCATCGCAATTTTTAAAATTAAAATAAATATAGATACATATGCGACTGATAGAGTCACTTTTATTTAAAAATAAATGTTTATTAAAATTAAAAAAAAAGGCGAAAAATTTTGCGAAGAAAAGCGAAGGAATTTTAGACGCAGTCCGACACTTAATATTCAAAATATTAAAAAATAATAATATATACACAAAGTGATGGACTGCGTCCTTTTGTCCGTCGTATTATGGAGCAACGCTGTCCGTCGCTTTTCTGTTTGTTGCATTCGCAGTTTTTTAGAGTGACCCTTGAAGTGCATGATAAATTAAGTTTGGGAGATGGGTTAACTTTACCCCTAGGTATATTGAGCCCTATGAGATTCGAAGAGCTGGTGTGGTTGCATAAGAGTTAGCTCTAGCTCCAGCATTTTTAGCCATAAATTCGATCATCCATGTCTCGATGCTTTATTGGTATATTCGAGATAAATGCCTTGTGCTTTAGTATGATTCAGTTGAGATGAATGATCTTCCAACTTTTGTTGTGGAGCCCGTTACTACTTTGGCCATATATGTCTATCAGCTTCATTCTAGATCAATTCCTGTAGTTAAGGTCTAGTGGAGGCACTGTCGTATCGAGGATGCTACCTGGGAGACCGAGCAGGAGATATGGGAGCAATTCCCCAGCTTATTTGAGCCCTCAGGAATGTCTTTATCCTTATTTTTGCGGATGACGGTTCTTTAATAGTGGATGTTGTAATGATTCTCTAGGTCATTTTCGTACTTCACCTTCTTTCCATCGATTAGAGCTTTCCTATAGCAATTCCAGGTCATTTATGACTTGTTAGCACAGATAGTTCGATCTCCTGGTCATTCATTTGGACATTGTGCAGTTTTCAATGTTTGGAAGTTTTTATAACTTGAAAAGTTGACATCGATCTAAGATATAGGTAAACGGCCTCAAAATGAAAAGCATCTCATAGAATTTGATGAAATAACAAATCATTTGGTTAAATGATGTCTCAACAGGTCCTCTTTTCAAAATCATCTATAGTCAATAACACTAGTTTGCCAGCTAAAGATATTTTTAATTTTTTTAGTTTTTCTCTCTACAATCATAAAGTTACATTATTTAAAACTTTTAATCTTAAGTTTAGAAGGAAATAGTTTCTTTTGTAGGGACTAACTAATCTTCATCCTACCTTCAGGGGTAATTGTTTGACTTCAAACTCCAAAATCTTAGTAAGGATGAAAAATATACTTATCATGACGCTGTGTCTTTGTTTTTTAATCTTATGTCACTAATAGATTGATACTTGATTATGATGGGAAACAGAATAACTAAAGATCCATGGTATTGTGGAACCACTATAACTTCTAATTCTCACAAGTCCCTTCTCTAACATTCCACAAAAATTGAACCTTTTAAGCAATCCAGACTCTACACAGTCTAAAGTCATCATGTAATTTACAAGCTGGAGTATTCTAATCTACATGGCAACAATAGTATAATGATCAAATCAAACTCTTAAATAACATATCCTCAATTCAATATCAAAGAAATTCATACCATAATAAATGAACGCTACACAAGTTTATTTGACTTAGTTAATCTAAGAAATTGTCAATTTACAATTAAGATTGTCTTTATTTCTCAACAAGCATGGCTAAAAAACTATTTGAGTTCAAGTTTTCACCTTAATGTCTCGAAGGCAGTCTCTTAGTTCAATTAAGGAGGTAAACATTCAAAAAACATCAGCACTTACTATGTCTATGCTAGAAAAAACTTATTAAAAGAATACAATGTTTAGTTTATATATGTTAAGTGAGAAGAGGAGATTTCCTATGAACACCATCAAGGATAGAGAGATATATGCTTGGTCTACAAGGAAGTAACATTGGAATTGTTGGATATCACATACATATTTTGCCTTTTATTTAAGAGGTAAAGTAGTAGTTCATTGATGAGATCCAAGGACATAATTAAATAATTTACATTAGATACATTACCCTAAGAAAAAAAGTTGACTATGCATCTAAACTTTATTGCACATATATCTCAGTATGTATGCCATCTAGAAAATGTACTGGTGTTCCAATTCCACAAAAAACACCTCTTGTTTAACCAATTCTAAAACTTGTACTTGAGTTGCAATATAGGATACCTCTAATACTGTCTTTCAAAACCTTCCAAAGTTGGACAAGAACGAATAAGGATATCATTTTACCTATCTTTCAAAATATATATAATGAAAAATAAATGGTAAATGCCTTATTTGAAGATAGTAAATTAGTTATTAGAGAGACTAACTAGCTAACAAGTTGTTTAGTTAACTAACAGATTAATTAGCTAGTAGTTAGTTAATTAGCTTTAGTTAGTTAGGATCAGTCAGTTAGTTAGTAATTAGTTATGGCTCCAATCTCATGGGATGAATATACATGGTAAATAGCATAGGGACTAGTCATGTGTATATATGCTTTTGTACTCTCATTTTCAAAGGAATAAGAGAAAGAAAATCCTCTTCTCCTCAAATTTTCAATCCTCTTCTGCAAATAAAAGATGGTATCAAAGCAAATCTGATCCGTGAAGATCAGATTCACAAATTTCTTGTTCGAGGCTTTGCCAGAGTTTGAAGAAGTCGGAGATGGCAGATGTGAATTTCGCTTCAACTAGAGCTTCGACTGATACACTCGATGCAGTGGAGAAGAACAGAAATCATCCTCTGTATCTTCATCCATCAAACACCCTTGGAGTATATTGACTTCAGTTCAGCTTACAGGAGCTGAAAACTACTCACTCTGGAGTAGATTGATGATGATTACACTCTGAGCTAAGAGTAAATTGGGATTTATTCTCGGAACCTATAAGAAATATCATTACAAGGATGAATTGGAAGAGCAATGGGAGAAATGCAATGCATTTGTGCTTGCGTGGATCATGAACACAGTGTCCAAGGAGCTGCTAAGTGGAATCGTTTATGCTTCAGATGCAACAGTGGTTTGGGATGATTTGAGTGAAAGATTTGATAAGGTTGATGGATCTAGGAGCTATCATCTTCATTGAGAAATTTGCATACTAAGCCAAGGTAATATGATAGTTCCAAGATACTTCACTAAGATGAGACTTTTGTGGGATGAATTTGATGTTTTAGTGCCTCTACCTACTTGTAATTGTGATAAATCCAGAACATATGTTGATCACATTCAATACTTACGGTTGTTTGCATTCTTAATGGGATTGAATGAGGTATATAGTCATGCTCGTAGTCAAATTCTTATGATGAATCCTTTGCCTAATGTGAATAGAGCTTATGCCATGATAATTTCTGATGAGAGTCAGCGTGTGACTGCTGGATCTAAAGTAAATGGAGAAGTGAATGATTCTATGGCACTATATGCTGGAAAGGGAAACCACAATGCAGGAAGAGGTAGTAGCACAGGCAATCCCAACATCTATAAGCAAAAAAGGAATTGGAACTTGTTCTGTGATCATTGTACGATGAATGGACACACTAGGGATATTTGCTACAAGCTTGTTGGTTATCCAACTGACTAGAAGTTTAAGAATAAATCTGGGCCAACATCAACTAATATGATGCAGAATAACAAAAGGCAGAGAATTCATGATATAGTAAATCATATAGCTACTTCTAAAGATGAGATGATGGAATTAGGGGATGAATTTGCTGCTGTTGCTCCTTTGATGAAGGAAAGGAATACTGAGTACACACAACCTGTTTTTACTGCAAGACAGTACAACAAAATCTTACATATGTTGGAGAAAGAAGAAGCAAGTTTAGGCAAGGAACTAGATAACATGGCAAATATGACAAAGTATGATTAACATATCCAATAATGTTATGTCTTTAAATAATGATAACTTACAGATCAAGGTTGATAAAGGAAAGGGAAATTGGATAGTTGACTCAGGTGCAACTTGTCACATGATATACAAACTATATAATATATGCCATTATCTAGTTGTGTCAATAAAGTGGTATATTTACCCAATGGTGAGACTGCACAAGTATCACACACTGGCTGTTACAGCACAGGTGATGGCAGTGTATTAGAAAATGTATTGGTGGTTCCTAAATTCAAGCATAATCTGCTTCAGTGTCTAGATTGAAAAGACAATTGAATTGCTCAGTTAATTTTTTCCCTGAGTTCTTTGTGCTTTAGGACCTCTCCAATGGAAAGGTGAAGGGGATTGGTAAAGAAATTGATGGACTATACTATCTTCCTGCTGCATTACAATATGAGGAGAGCAAAAGGAATCAGATAGTGCTGATGACACAGGATTGCAGCACAGACAAAATGCTATGGCGCAATAGATTAAGCCATCCTTCTATGAAAGTATTAGAACATCTATTCATGAATGACAGTTTCAGTGATAGTAGTGATTGTAATAAGTGTTCTGTTTGTCCACTTGCAGAACAAACTAGATTGCCTTTTCACTTGAGTATGTCTAGGACACTATCTGTTTTTGATTTGATTCATCTTGATGTATGGGGACCTTACAGGATTACTACTCATAATGGTTTCAGATTCTTTCTAACCATAATTGATGATCACTCAAGAATGTGTTGGTTGTGTTTGCTGAAATTGAAAAGTGATGTATTTTCAGTGTTGAAATCCTTTTTGGCAATAGTAAAGACTCAATTTAGCAGGGATATTAAAAGGATAAGGACTGACAATGGGACTGAATTCTCCAATAGTGAGTGTTCCAATTTGCTGAAATCTCTTGGTATTATTCATGAAAGTAGTTGTCCATATACTCCACAACAGAATGGAGTGGTTAAGAGGAAACATAAGCATATACTTGAGGTAGCTAGAGCAATCAAATTTTAGGGTAACATTCTAATAAGATTTTGGGGAGAATGTGTGTTTTCTGCAACTATAGGTTGCAGAAAACAACTATAGGTTGCTTGTGCTATTTCACCAAGATAATCAGACAAGATAAGTTTTCCCCTAGAGCTGAAGCTTGCGCACTGATGGGGTACTCATCAACTCAGAAAGGGTATATAATGTATAGTTTGTCTCAAAGAAAGCTTATCATCAGCAGAGATGTTCTATTCAAGGAAGATGTATTTCCTTTCAAACAGGTGCTTAACAGACATAAGCCATTATTCCCTATTGATCCTATTGCAACATCAGATAATCTTCCTATATATGATGAGGATAAATAACTGCCTGTGCTTATTTCTGCAGATGATGATCTACCAGGACAAGAAACTATTTCTAATGAAAGGGCCAATGCTCAGCCTACCACTAGAAGAGTTGAGGAAGTTACATCCGAAAATCTACCAAAAGTTCTCATCCTCCTATTTGGGTGAAAGACTATGTGACTCAGCCAATTACAGCTCATCACTACTCTTAGAGTAACTATATTTCTTATGAGAACATATCATCTAAGTACAAATCCTACTTATCTGTGTTCTGCACAGACGTTGAACCAAGGACATTTGAGGAAGTAGTCAAGGACAAGAGATGGATACATGCTATGCAGGAGGAGATACAAGCTCCGGAAGAAAATAGAACCTGGAAGTAGTTGCACTACCTGAAGGAAAGAACATTGTTGGTTGCAAGTGGGTATTCAAGATTAAATACAAAGTTAATGGTCAAGTTGATAGGTTCAAAGCCAAACTAGTGGCCAAGGGATACAACAAGGATGAGGGAATGGACTACTAAGAGACATTCTCTCCAGTTGTTAAAATGACAACAGTCAGATCCATTGTAGCTTTAGATATTACTCAGAACTGCAACATCTTTCAGATGGATGTCTTCAATGCTTTTCTACAAAGGGATCTGCTTAAAGAAGTATCTATGGTATTGCTTAAAGGGTTCTATAGTGCTGAAAAGGGTAAAAATCTTGTGTGCAAGTTAGTGAAGTCTCAGTATGGACTTAAGCAGGCCTTAAGGCAATAGAATGCCAAGTTGATGGAAGCATTGCTAAGCTCAGGCTACTCACAGAGTCATCTAGATTACTCTTTGTTCACAAACAAAAAGGATGATAGACTGGTGATAGTCTTAGTATATGTTTATGATTTCTGATCACCGGAAATTATGCAGAGTTGATAGAAGAAACCAAACATGTATTACACAGCCATTTCAAGATCAAGGACCTAGGTGAACTTAAATATTTTTTGGGCATTGAGTTTATGAGATCCAATAAGGGCATATTGATGAACCATAGGAAGTATGCACTTGAACTAATAGCTGAAGTCGGTTTAGGGAACTCCAAACCTAACATGACACCACTGGAATGTAAATAAAGACTAACTAGTACTGAGTTTGATCCAGAAACTATGTTTGAAGATGTTCCAAGGTATCAAAGATTAGTTGGGAAGCTACTCTATCTCACTATTACAAGACCAGACATAGCATTTGCAATTTAGTTGCTGAGTCAGTTCATGCAAAGACCCAAGATGTCACTCTGGCAAGCTGCTTTGAGACATCAAGTTGGAGCCTGGAAAAGGGATGCTTATGAGCTCCAATAAGAAATCCTAGCTGAGTGGGTACTGTGATGCAGATTGGGCTGCATATCCTAGCACAAGGAAATCAGTTACTGGTTTTGTTCTGAAGTTTGGTGATTCTCTTTTTTCCTAGAAGTCAAAGAAATAACACCTTGTATCCAGAAGCTCCACAGAGGCAGAATACAGAAGTTTGGCTGCTTTGACAGCTAAAGTTGTTTGGGTTACTAGCTTGTTCAAAGAGTTAGGAGTGGAACTGATGGAGCCAACTTTCCTCTATTGTGACAGCAAATCAGCATTGCAAATTGCTGCCAATCCAGTTTTCCATGAGCGTACAAAACACATTGAGATAGATTGCCATTTCATTAAAGAAAAGATTCAAAAGGGGCTTATCAAGACCATCTACATTAACACTAAGGATCAGAAGGCCGACTTACTTACCAAAGCATTAGGGAGAACACAATATGACTTCCTAGCAAACAAGCTTTGATTATTGAACCTTTTCAATACATCCAGCTTGAGGGGGAGTATTAGGGAGACTAACGATCTAACAAGTTATTTAGTTAACTAACAGATTAATTAGCTAATAGTTAGTTAATTAGCTTTAGTTAGTTAGGATCAGTTAGTTAGTTAGTAATTAGTTATGGTTCCAATCTCATGGGATGAATACACATGGTAAATAGCATAGGGACTAGTCATGTGTATATATGCTTTTGTACTCTCATTTTCAAAGGAATAAGAGAAATAAAATCCTCTTCTCCTCAAATTCTCAATCCTCTTCTGCAAATACAAGATTAGTCACTTAAATATTTATTATCTTCTCCTCCCCTTCCTCCAATAAATTAGATTCACCAAGTTAATTGGACCATGCATACAAAATATAAGGTTGTTTCAAGCATGAAACTCATATTCTAGTGAACTATTTATCTATTCAGAATTTAACTTGTTCTATGCTGTTAAAATAGTTGCTTAATATGAAAATATTGATAAAGAAAAGAACTAGTGGAGCGTGAAACTTTGCACCTTCATTCTAGTTCACAAGCATAAATGAACCACATTGATTGAGAAATTATTTACCTGACAGTCTGGAAGTAATTGTGAGAGCTTGAAATCTATTTAAGGCGTGCTTAGGGAGCATAATGCAGAGAATGTGACATTAAGAAACTTATCGACCTCCCATAGTTCATTAGATAGCGTGCCAGTAAACTTGATTTGTTATGAGAATTTTTAAAAAAAAAAATTTTTAGGTACTTTATATAAAGAAAATGTAACAAATCCTTTATACCTGGAAGGAAAATGATGAGCATTTCAAAATAATACTTTCTCTCGCTGCAACTGACTGTGTGATGTTCTTGGCTGCAAAGTCTCTAGGTAAATGTCAAGTGAAGATTGAATGAGATTCACGTTCCTTAAATATGATGCCACAAGCCACACATCATTTATTGTGGTATGATGATTTTTCAACCTCCCATAGTTTGCGATGTCGAATATGATGAACTAGTTAGTCTCTTTGTACCTTGAAGGAACCTGAAGAGCATTTTAAATAAATACTTCATCTGGTAGCCACTCAAACAACAACTGATTGTGTGATGTTCTCAGCTCTAAAGTCTCTAGTCCTGTAAGTGAAGATAGAAGAAAATTTGTATCGCTTAAATATGATGCACCATCTATTGCTTCTTCACTCAAAATGTCTTAAATTTCAACAAATTTAAAAATCTAAAATTGAATAACAAAAAATACAGGATCAATATCAAACGTCAATTTTCTAGGGAAATAATTCTACAGAAAGTGCGCAAACATAAATTTTCATTACTTTGGAAGATACTCTCATAAACCTCTTACAATTTAGACAATAACATATTCTACATTTTTATGTGCAAATATGATAGCCACATCAACAGGCTCTGGAGTCTCTTTTATATAGATCTAAAGATATTTATCTATGCATATTGTTTCTTTCAATAATGGATATATAATTTATGTTGGTGGTCGGTGATACTTATAATGTATATACATGCTAATGGTGTTGGTGACTTTGTTTAGTGATGGAAGAAGAAGGGTAAGTGATGGAAGAAGATACTTATAATGTATATACTTATAATGCATATACATGCTAATGGTGTTGGTGACTTTGTATAGTGATGGAAGAAGAAGGGTTAATGTCTTAACCCAAAATCGAGTGTGATGACACTTGCCTTTAACCCATCGAGACAAGTTAGCCTAAGCAGAATATATCATAAGATACTGAAGATAAAGTGGAAGTAACAACCTATTTATATATGATTAAGTAATAAGGGAAGGGAATCTTTAATCTAAAACTAATCCCAGATTGGTGTTATATGTACAAGCCTCTACGACAACTGATAATAGAAAGAAAGTTTACAAATCTTGATTATTTTTAGTTCTCTAATAGAACAAATAACATGAAGTAAATAGAAGTCTTGACGGTTTGCTATAATGGACAAGCTGCTACTTCTCAGATTATCCCAAGAGCATAGCCCAAAGGTTGGAAAGGAATGTCAAGCTAAACTAGGCTTACAACCTGCGCAGAAGTGTAGAAACAAGGGTGAGTACGAAACAACATGACATTCATCAAAAAAGATCTATACACAGATAGAGAATAAGGAACACGTGTATACTTCCATGCCAATTGAACCTACAAAACTACAACTTATACTAACAAAATCGAGCATACACAATATACATACCTATGGTGCAAGTATAATGTTTATCAATAGATCATTCAACAATTTACAGGTGTAGAGTTAATCTTCCATGACACTTCAAACAAGAATCCACATTAATCCAAAAAGGTAAATGAAATGGAATGTAATGAAGTGCAATAACATAATGTAATGTTAGAAAATCATGATGCATGTCTATCCTATATGAGATACATCTACTGATGTAATCACACCAAAACCCATATAGGATATATCCTTCCATGTGCCTACCCTAGATCGTGAGGCCCAACCCCTCAAATTATTCACATCACATGCCAGGGAGCATGTTGCTTGATCCCTCATAATCAAGTATCTCTTGCCACAGAGCGTATGGCCCAACTCCTTAGAATAAAATATGTCTTGTCAATAAGCATGAGCCTCGATTCATTATAATCAAATATCTCTTACCACAGAGCATGTGGCCTGACCCATGTATATTATTAATGTATCAAAACATACAATAGAGTGTGTGGCTCGACCCCAACATCTTCCTGAAACCATTTTCCTTTGGCTTTAATCAAAATGTGGAATTCAATCAATTTTTCAATTCAATGCAATTAGTCACTTTCAAGTAGAGTTTGAGTATATGCAATGATCCCACAATTAATACAACAATCATGCCTATCAACCTTGGCATCACATCAATAGTAGAATCACCATCAATTATATCATTCACTGATAGGTTAATAACATTTCTCAAGTTCTCAATAATTGATTTACCATCATTAATCAAGGTCCCTCACCAAGGAGTCAAACTTTCATTTAGATTCAATAACAATTGCATTCACCATCTCATCCATATTAGTCAACACTTTCATCACATTATCATCAAGTTTATTCAACACTCTCATCACATTATCATCAAGATTATTTAACACTTTCAGTAAAATATAAGAGTATACAAGAGTCAGCACAAGTCATATAATTATTATTTAAGTCAATCATTCTTATGTTTATTTCAATATTAACAACATGATCATCAATCAAATTCTCCCCTGATGGGCTCAACATTGATATTCACAATTGCTTTCATCATTAATCATTTTCTTTCAAAGTCAATATTTCATTTTCAATCAACATTCCTTCACATTCGGTAACATTCTTTATTAAGATTCTTTCATAAATGGATCATCAATATCATTGAAATATTTTTTCAATTAAATCAATACATCATTCACAATGACCCCATGATCATGTTAATAACTATTTTCTTAAGATTCATTCAATATAAACAACAACAACAAAAAAATTCATACCCAGTGAAATACCACAAGTGGGGTCTGGAGAGGGTAAAATGCACGTAGGCTTTACCATTACCACATAGAGATAGAGATGCTATTTTTGGAAGACCCTTGATTCAAATAAATCATCCCCAAAACAGAAAATGCTAGATAAAAAATGACTATATTGGAAAGCAATTGTAAACTCATAAATTCAACAAAAGTAGCAAAATAAATGATGGCCAATAAGAATACAATGTATAAACACATGACTTATTTTATTAGATAACAAGGAAAAACATCATCCTACCCCTACTAACCTATTAATATTCTACCCTAATACGCAACATCCACTCCTTTCTATTTATGGTTTTGTCCTCGGTGATATGAAGTTGTGCCATGTGTTTTCTAATCACCTCCCCCTAATACTTTTTTGGTCTATCTCTACCCCTTCCATAACCCTTAAATCGAACCTCTTATACCTCCAAATAGGAACATTAACACTTTTTTTCTGCACATGCCCAAACCATCATAGTCTCGCTTCTCTCATCTTATCTGCCCTAGAGGCTACACCTAACTTCTTCCAAATGATTTAATTTCTAATCTTGTCACCTCTTCTATGCCCACACATCCATCTCAAATATCCTCATCTCTATAATCTGCACCTCCTAAACATGTGAGTTTTTGACTGGCCAGTACACCACCCCATATAGCAAAGATGGTCTAGTCACCATTTTGTACAAAACTTACCTTTAAGATTAGGTGGTATTTTCTTATCGCACAATACTCAATAGGTAAGCCTCCATTTCACCTATGTTGCCCCAATATGATATGTGACATCGTCATCAATCCATTACTCTTGATGATGAACACAAAATATTTAAAGTTTTCTCTCTTGGGAATAGATTGATGTCGATCCTCACTTTAATGTCTGCTTAATCCCTCACAACACTGAATTTGCTCTCCAAGTATTCTATATTGGTCCTACTCAATTTGAATCCTTTAGATTTTAAAGTATGCTGCTAAGCCTCTAACCTCTTAATACACGACATTCACTCCTTTCTATCTATGGTCTTGTCCTCGGTGATATGAAGCAGTGCCATCTGTTTTTTAATCACCTCCCCCTAATGCTTTTTTGGTCTATCTCTACGCCTTCGCATAACCCCTAAATCGAACCTCTTATACCTCTAAATAGGAACATTAGCACTTTTTTTCTGCACATGCCTAAACCATCATAGTCTCGCTTCTCTCATCTTATCTGCCCTAGAGGCTACACCTAGCTTCTTCCAAATAATCTAATATCTAATTTTTCACCTCTTGTATGCCCATACATCCATCTCAAATATCCTCATCTTTATGATCTACACTTTCTAGACATGTGAGTTTTTGACTGGCTAGTACTCCACCCCATATAGCAAAGATGGTCTAGTCACCATTTTGTACAAAACTTACCTTTAAGATTAGGTGGTAATTTCTTATCGCACAATACTCAATAGGTAAGCCTCCATTTCACCTATGTTGCCCCAATATGATATGTGACATCGTCATCAATCCATTACTCTTGATGATGAACACAAAATATTTAAAGTTTTCTCTCTTGGGAATAGATTGATGTCGATCCTCACTTTAATGTCTGCTTAATCCCTCACAACACTGAATTTGCTCTCCAAGTATTCTATATTGGTCCTACTCAATTTGAATCCTTTAGATTTTAAAGTATGCTGCCAAGCCTCTAACCTACTATTAACTTTATCTCTAGTGTTTCAATCAGTACTATGTCATCTATAAATAGCATATATGATACAACATCCTCGTTAATAGATTGTGTCAGCTCATCTATCACTAAGGCAAAAAGAAATGGGATCATTACAGATCCTTGATGACGTCCCATCTCAACAAGAAAATACTTTGAGTCTCCTCCCACCATCCTTATTCGAGTTTTGGCTCTGTCATACATGTAATATATATTATTGGAACTCCTTTCTCCTCTAGACACCTCCATAGGATATCTCTCAGAACTTTTTCATAGGTTTTCTCAAGATCAATGAATACCATATGAAGGTCCCTCTTTCTTTCCCTATATTTCTCCATTAGTCTATGAACAAGATGATTTTCTTTAGTTGTCGATCTCCCTAGAATGAATTCAAACTAATTCTTTGAAATAGACACTTCTCTTCTCATCCTCACCTCCACCACTCTCTCCTAGACTTTCAAAGTATGCTTTGCAATTTGATACCCCTATAATTGTTAGAGTTTTGAATATCATCCATGTTCTTCTATGATAAAACTATTCTACTCCTCCCCCACTCCTCGAGCATCTTAGCAGTCTTTAGAATAGTATCAAACAACCTAGTCAATTACTTTAAACCATCCTTGTTTGTGCTTTTTCAAAAATCCACCGAAATCGCATTGGGTCCAATCGCTCTCCCTCTACTCATCCTACTAATACCATGTCTAACCCCCTCAGCCCTAAAACACCTACAATAACCAAAATCTCAATGACTATCAGAGTGCACCGAATCACCCTCGTCAATTATCTTTGTCCTCTTTTTATTTAAGAGTTTGTAAAAGCAAGCTTCCACCTTTGCTTAATGGAAGTCTCATCAACTAACATCTCACCATCCTTATCCTAGATGCACTTCACTTGATCCAAGTCACGAGCATCTCTCTCTCTCTCTCTCTCTCTCTCTCTCTCTCTCTCTCTCTCTCTTTCTCAAGCTTATACAATATCTTGTCCCTGCCTTTTTTCCTAGCTCAACACATAAATGTTCAAACGTTGTTGTCATAGCACACATGACCACTTTCTTTGATTCTGTCTTTGTCATCTTAAAGATATCCTTAAGATTTCATTTTTCATCCTCATCCATACACTCTAACCACTTTGCATAGGAAACTTTCTTAGTTTTTACTTTTCCCTAAACTTCTCCATTCCATCACTAGTCAACTTGACGTCCACCAAAGGACCCTCTGATACCCCTAGTACCTCGATAGCTTCTTTCTAATGCAACCAGTGATAGTTTCCTACATGTTGTTCACATCCACGATACTACTCTAAAACCCCCAAACAACTCAGATTTTCCCCTATTTCCTATAAAAGGGCAAGAGTCAAGCCTCCCCATCTAATCCTCGATTGGACATAAATATCCTTCTTTTTCTTATCACTCTTTATATCTAGATCCATTATCAAAAGACTATATTGAGTGAAAATATTTTCACTCATAATAACTTGACAAATCATACAAAGGCTTCTATCACCCTTCAAGAGGAGTAAGTAATCAATTTGAGTCTTAGTTACCATACTTCGAAAGGTAATCAAGTAGTTTTCCCTCTTAAAAAAATATTAACTAGCAATAAACAACTCAAAGTCTTTAAAAAGTTCCAAGAGAGACATCTCACCTCTATTTCTCTCCCCAAAACTAAAGCCTTCATGAACATCATCAAAATTACTAGAAGTTGTACTGATATGCCCATTAAAATCTTCCACAATGAAGATCTTTATAGTGTTTGGTATACCTTTCACAACCTCATTCAAATCCTCCCAAAAGAGCTTTTCGACTTCCTTATCAAAGCCTACTAGTTGCACATATGCACTTAATTATTCATTCTATATGTAAGTCAATAGTCACAAGTTTTTTTTAAATGAAAACACATCATCAATTAATTACCTCAATATAAGGATCAATATCATCAATCATATGCATGCTAATACTCAAATCAGTATCCACAATTATAAGTACCAATAATGGATAAAGTTGGTACATATAACACTTAGCCATTTTATTACTCAATGTTTCATTTATTGATTCAATTTCATGGATAATTCCCATCTCTGGATCACCATTACTCCTCAATACACAAGGAAGGAAAATATAAGATTTAATAGATTTAATAAGGTTAAAATCTATGTGCCTTGGCAAATCAAGTAATCAACCCAACACTTGAGTCTTTTCCTTTCGAGTCGTATCTAATATATCACAATCTATCCAAATAATAATTCACAATAAAATTTCAATGCTAACAATGCCAAAATCATAAAATTATAAAAAATGAGTAAAATGGCTCAAGAATCGACTATCAAAGTAGGGTTGAAAGTTTAGAATCTTCATATGACAATGTTTCCCAAAGTATTAGAAATCCATCAGCGAAATCTATATCAAAAATTTGGTAGAAATCAACTAAGAATCACTATTTTCATAAAATTTAAGTTCATAGACAATACTCTAATTTTTCAATTGAAATTTACCAATCTGATGTCAAAAACAATAAATAATCAATGGGTTATAAAGATCCAGGTTAAGAATCACTTACTCGATCAATTCCTCTTTTAAAAAATAATTCACAATTTCCTCCACAAGCTTCCTAAGTCCAAAATAGCAAATGGAATATATTTTTGTGAACAGTCCCAAAATTAAGTCTCAAGGGTTGCAAACTCACTTCTATAGTATCCACAAACCATACATGCATCTCTATTTAATTCGATGTTTAGACTCAAGTTAGAATCAAACTTGAGGTCTCCTTTACTCGGAATCTAATTAGTTGAAACTAGGAAAACTTAAGGAACTAAAATACTAAAACACACTCGGACATCTAAACATTATACTAAAGCTCATTCTTGAGCTAAAATCACCTCTCGTTTGTGAATATTTTTTCATGTTTAGAGGCTTTTATAATTTGAAAAGTTGACTTCGATATAAGATACAAGTAATCGGCTGTAAAGACCCAGACATTGTATGACCTCATTAGAGCTTGTTAATGTGGTTCTAGAAAAGTTGTGGACCAAGGTGATGCTCCATAGAGCCCTCACGGCCTATGTGGGGCTGCATGGACCGTGTGGAGCCTCCATGGAGTGGCTCTTGGCTTTATGAGGAGTGTTTGGCCCGTAACGTGGAGTTTTGAACTAAGACACGTCACACATGCACCCCACACAGGCCATGTCACACTTCACGGACCGTGCGCTGTCACGACTCAAACAAGGGCCTAGATGTGACACAATAAATGGAGAACCCGAAGGAACTCCAAACAAACCTCTTAGCATATTATATGCACATTCTTGGTCGCGGAAGCCAAATAATCAACAAAAATAGATATAATTAAAAAGGGGAAATTGGGACTAAGGGAGAAAAAGATTTAATAGTCATAAAATATTTAGAGAGTCAAGCTCATGGCATAAGTACATCACTATTTCCAACAACACCTCTAACATAGATTTGAGTAGGGGCCAAGACACTTTCCTGGATCACCCTCAAAATATCAAGAGTTCAACATAAGGAAAAGACATCAAATAGTAAGAGTAGCATAGCTAGAGTCCCCGGACTTGAGGACTCACCAAAGTTTATCTTTTAAAAGGCAATCTAGCCACATGGAGGATTATCAATAGGTGCTCCGGTCACTACTTGGTAACATCATGTAGGCATAGAGTATGCATTAGTATGTTCGAATATACTAAGTATGTAGGATGCAATGCAACAAGAGATAGGTAACATAATCAAAATTCATAAACATAAGGCAATAGGAAGTATAATAGCATTATGATATGCATGATCAATACTTCAAGTAAAACATGCTATGGAAATCATTTATCTTACATAGAACATGCTACATTTATAAGTGTGGGAAGAAACCTCAACCAATATAAAATAAGAACAAGCGAGCTACAACTTGGAATCACGATATCTACCCGACACCGGAAGAAAGGGGGAAGTTACTTGCCAAGGTGAACCTCCTAATGCCTAAGTAGATCCACTAAACCTTATATGAACTAGGTACTCGCCTCAAGCCCGAACTTAGGTACTCGCCTCAGGCCCTCATATTTAGGGTAATCGCCTCTTAGAGATTTGGGAACTCGTCTCTAATCCCTTCACTATGGTGGCATGTAGTTCTAGGACTTAGGTACTCTCCTCTAATCCACTGTCCACTCGGTTCTAAGTCTAAACCCACAAAATATATAAGATAATCATACTTTAATAACTTGCAATAAACATAAAAACACAACGCAAGTAGCTCTTAACATCATTGACTTCAAATGGTGAGCCTAACCTTAAACATAAGAATGAGTCCTTATCAACATTACCCTTTCATTAACATCAACATCAAAGGATCACAAGAGATATAATCTTTGAGAAAAAAGGGGTTAATCCGATCCTACAATATCATCAACATTTTCACGAATTAAACACATCTTTAGAAAGCCCAAAATCATCAGTAAGTCCCTTGACTCATAAATCAACAAACAGATCATCAAAACTATAAGAATCCTTAAAAAGACATTTTATCAAACACTTGGCGGGTGTGCAATGCTAGTAAAAAATCATGCAATTCAATAGTGAAATCATGCAAGAAAAATTAATTTAAAACCACCCACCAATACTTGGTACCCTTATGCAATATACATCAACACCCTTCCTCAGATCTCAAGATAGATCGTAGATTCATAGCTCAAAATATGCTTAAACAGTCATACTTTTATGAAACCCCAACATAGTTCATGTTAAATACATAATAAGTAAGATCCATAAGTAAATCAACTTAGAAACAAGCAATTTATGTAAAAAAGGAACTTGGGCACCATGGGTGAAAGGACCCAATGGTTAAAACCCATATACCTAGACTTTGAAGATTTCTTTGAAGATGATTTGAATGGAGACTTGAAGCTTGAATGAAATCATTAGGTCTTGAATGAGATCTGGGCACGTGAATTTTGAGTGAAATATTTGTCCGAGTGTTTGAGAGAGTATTGAGGAATGTTTTGTATGACATGAAGGTGAAATATGACTAAGTATAGGTATTTTTACACATAGGAAGGCTTAGACCCAAGATCCAAAGGCCTTAGACCAAAACAGAAAAAAGAGGCAACAAAATACATAAGTCTGCATCTGGTTTATGATGCAGACCCAACATAAGGGACAAATTTATACAACACCGAGATCAGTCCGCATCGTGGAGCTGTCGTGAACATCTACTGGAATTCAAAAATTTGTGAAAATTGACTTTTGCTATGGGTCTCCAAAAATTAGGGTCATACCCATTCCCCACTCAATTTTACCACCTGAACAAGAATACGAAGTAGAATTTTTGATATCATACACAAATTTTGAAATATATGGAAATTAAGATTATAGGCATTTTGAAGGCACATTTTCAGGCACTTTTGGGGTTATTTCAATATCTCCGCCTTAGGAACATTCATCCTCGAATGTGAAAGAAACATATATAAGAGAATCAAGCAAGATAATTTCATCCCACACAAGAATGCAATAATACACTTAAACATCATTTTAAAAATCTCATCATAAGTGGCAAAATCACCATTAACTTGTCAATTTAAACGCGAATGTATGCAAATGACAGAAGGGCTGAAACTAATGACTTGAAATCATAGAAAAAGGACTTGACGTATTATCATAAGCTTGAATGAAATGAAAGAGGTATGAATATTGCTTCTCTATCCCCGCTCTGGCTCCTCGAGAGACACTTTCGACTTGACTATTCTTCCAAAGGGCATTGACAAACACTACATCCTTATTAATCAACTCTTCTATCCTTCCATCCAATACCTCCACTGGGACCTTCTCCTAAGCCAAGTTATCCTCCTCAACACTTTATAAGGGCCCACAGACCATAAACTCAATTCCCCCTCTTTCCAAACCGTACCACACCCTTCATGTATTAGACTTCTAAGTTCACCCAATCCTCAACACAAGTACGGATAGCCTACCTTATGTCCAATGACACCATCTCCCCCTTGGGAGAAAACCTCCACTCTATCATCCCTCACCAAGACCTCCAACTCTAATAAGATGGAAATCAAGGCCTTTCCTAACTAGATTTCTTCAACCAAAGAAGATTCGGAAACATCAAAGCCCCTACACCACCTTTCTCATTTCCCCCAACCTCACCTCCTTCGAAATTCACAACATCACCCTCAAATGATTCACAAACTCTTCCTCACTTCCAGAAACAACCAAAAAATCATCACCAAGGACCACCACAAACATAACAAGGTAGGGATTAAAGACAATATTCATGAGACCTATAGACATAACCAGTGTACTAGCCACACCAACCACTAGCAACCAAAAAGGAATAAGGAAAGGAATAGTGGAACCCGGATTCATCAAAACTAAAACCTTCAACTTACCTATGAAGTACCATGCCAAGCCTAGCGACTCCCAAAGGGGTATGGTCGAGAACGTCGACGACCATCCTTATGGTTCTTAGGGACCCACGAACAATGTCTCATCTTATGATCCATTCCACCACATCTAAAACATGCACTCGAACCTGCTAAGCAATCTCCCGGGTGGTACCTCCACACTTGTTGCATGTAGGAGGAGCTTGTCCAACGATGCCTTCACCTTGATACTTGTGGCTGGCCACACCATCCTTTGCAACCCTTTTTCTTGGAGCATCGTCAAACTTTTGATCTTGGAAGCTAACATCAAATCAAGCTCTCTTGGATCCCTCACTTCTCCTCTTTCTAACAGAAGCAAGTTACTTGTGTTGGTTCCTCCAATGGACTTTAACAGAAGCAACTTCCTTGTTCCTCAACTTCTTCACTTTCCTATCTAAGAACTCTACTTAAACCTATTCATATGTGAAGTTGTCTTCAACTACCCCCATAACATCAAGAGGCACAATAGCATTACGATCACCCATGCACTTCCTTAACATAGACACATGAAAGACTAGATGAACCAATTCCATTTCTCTAGGAAAATCCAACTTGTAGGCCACCTTACCAATCCTTCTCATCACCCTATAAGGACCCACATATCTAGGGCTCAACTTGCCCTTCTTACCAGAATGGACCACACCCTTCATGGATGATACCTCCAAATAAACCCAATTACCAACCTTGAATTAAAGATCCCTTCTTCTCACATCGGCATAAGACTTTTTGCGACTTTGGGCCATTTCCAACCTTTCTCTAATCATCCTAACCTTCTCAAGAGCCTCTATAACGAAATCTGGTCCCAACATAGCTACCACTCCAAGCTCTAACCACCCAACCGATGATCTACAACGCCTATCATAGAGGGCCTCAAAAGGAGCCATATCGATACTAGAATGATAGCTATTGTTATATGCAAACTCAATCAATGGAAGATAATCATCCCAAATACCCTGAAGCTCCAATACACAAACACTAAGCATATCCTCAAGTGTTTGGATAGTTCTTTCGGCTTGGCCATCCATTTGAGGCTGAACAACCATACTAAGATTTACCGTGGTTTCATATTAAGGGTGTAACTATGGCCCATGTTTTAGTAGCATAAATGGACCTTATTTTCAGTCCAAGAAGAATTTTAAAATGTCCTAAATACACTACAAACAACTTGGCCATTTGGACCCAAAACCCACTAATAACAAAGCTGGAAATTGGCAGCAAAGGTCCATCATATTTGAGACCCAAGTAAGCCCAATTTTGGAGGATAAGATGCTGAATTATTAGACTATTAATGGGTGTCATTATCAGGCCTCAAGTGGAAAAAAAGTTGGCCAAATTGATCTTTAAAAATGGATCAAGTGCAGCACTAATTCATTCCACTAGGAAATAAAGTTTCAG
>JAOTQR010131547.1:0-21988 GCA_025774065.1 Solanum ossicruentum | reverse complement strand
GATGTGGTTTCTTGAGGAGTTGAAGGTCCAAAGCATGAGATATGATATGATTGACTATATGATGATGAAATGAGCTTCTGTATATGATATACTCTATATAAAGTGTTACATTAGACCATACCTGATTCGGGGGGACAAGATCCCGGGTAACCGAGGTTGGGGTTTGTATTCATCAACCATGTGAGGGGTTTTTACTTTGCCATCGTGGTGATAAGGTGTGATTATCATCAACCATGTAAGGGGTTTTACCACATCACTAGGGTTATGGGGTGAAACCATCATCAACCACCCAGGGGTTTGTACCTTGAAAATCTAGCTTGGTCTCTTCTACTTATATGATATCCTATATGGACATGAGTTACATAAGCATGTTTTACTTATGCATTTGTCATACATGCCATATTGTTATATTATGTCTATTGCCTATTGTTACACATTTTGACTATAATGCCATGCTGTATACTTAGTACATTCAAATGTACTAATGCACACTCTTGCCTACATGATATTACCATGTGTGATTCGGAGTCCAAGTGATCATCCTCCTCCACCACGTAGCTAGTTTGGTGATACTCAAGCTAGTTGGTGAGTCCTCCACTTCGGGCACCCTAGTTTATGTTTCTCTTATTATGTATTGAGACACTCTTCTTTATATTCTATTTTCACTACAATGGTGAGCCCGGTTGCTTTGTCTTGGCCCCCGCTCCTATCTATGTCGTAGAGGTGTTGTTGGACGTGCTATGTATCTATGTTATGAGCCTTGACTCTGTTGTATCTTGATTATGATGTTATGCAAGCTTTCCCCTTAGCCCCTTGCCCTTGTTTTCCAAATTTTACATGTTACTTAATTATTAATCTCTTTCCCTTAGTCCCAATTCCCCTTGATTAAGTTTCTGCTATTTTTTTACTTTGCCTTTGTGACCAAGGATGTGTACTAATATGCTAAGAGGCTTGTTTGGGGTTCTTTCAGGTTCCCCATTCACCGATTACGTCTAAGCCCTAGGCTTGGGTCATTACAGACCTCTCCAACTGACATAAGAAGTTTCTTGGGGTTGGCAGGCTACTACTGCAGATTTGTTGATGGATTTTCTTCCCTATCCGCACCATTGACAAAGTTTAATCAGAAAAAAGGTCATGTTTTAATGGTCTGATGAATGTGAGAAGAGATTTCAAGAGTTGAAGACTAGGTTGACTACTGCAACCATTTTAACTTTGCTCGATAGGACGGAAGACTTTGTAATATATTGTGATGCTTTGAGAGTTCAATTGGGATATGTGCAAATGCAAGAAAGAGAAAGTGATAGCCTATGCTTCCAAATAACTTTAGGTTCATGAGAGGAACTATCCGACCCATGATCATGTGTTGGCAACAGTAATGTTTGCACTTAATATCTGGTGCCATTGCTTGTATAGAGTACAGGTAGATATATTCACTGACCACAATAGCATGCAGTATGTCTTCAGTTAGAGAGAGCTAAACCAACGATAGAGAAGATGGTTGGAGTTGCTCAAAGATTATGACATGATCATCCTCTTCCACCCAAGTAAAGCTAACATTGTTGCTGTGCTCTTAGCAGGTTGTCAATGGGTAGCACGACCCATGTGGAGGAAGGAAAGAAAGAGTTAGTGAAGGAAGTTCATTGATTGGCTCGATTGGGGGTTCAACTCAAGGAGAATGATGAGGGAGGAGTTAATGTTCAGAGTGGGTCTGCATCATCACTGGTTGTAGATGTAAAAGAGAAGTAAGATTGAGATCATGTCATACTCCAATTGAAGGAGGCTATCCACAAACAGAAAGTGATAGTCTTCTCCAAAGGGGGAGATGGGGCATTGAGATACCCAAGTAGGTTATGTGTTCCCAATGTTGATGGTGTTCCAGAGAGAATCATGGATGAAGCCCATAACTCTAGATATTCCATTCATCCTGGCTTTACCAAGATGTACCACGACTTCAGGGAAGTCTACTGGTGGAGTGGAATGAAGAAAGATATCGCTAAGTTTTTTCTAAGTGCCTGAACTGTCAGCAATTCAAAGTTGAGCATAAAAGGCCATGCGGATTGGCACAAAGATTTGAGATTCCTGTATGGAAGTAGGATATGATTAATATGTACTTTATTACCAGTCTATGGAGGTCCCGAAGGTAGCATGATTCAATATGGGTGATTTTAGACAGGATGACCAAATCAGCTCATTTCTTGACAGTCAAAACAACTAACACTGTAGAGGAGTATGCCAAGTTATACATCCAAGATATTATGAGGTTGCATGGAGTTCTCTTGTCTATCATTTCGGACAGAGGAACGCAATTCACCATCAAATTTTAGAGATCTTTTTAGAAGGGATTGGGTACTAAGGTAAATTTGAGTACAACTTTTCATCCATAGACAAATGGCTAGGCAAAGCGTACCATTCAGACATTAGAAGATTTGTTAAAAGCCTGTATGCTTGACTTCTAAGGGAATTGGAATGACCATCAACCATTGATTGAATTTGCATATAATAATAGTTATCATGCAAGCATTCAAATGACCCCCTATGAGGCCTTGTATATGAAGAGATATAGATCACCTATTGGGTGGTTTGAGGTTAGAGAAGACGAGTTGATTGGACCTAATCTTGTCCACCAATCAATGGAGAAGGTAAAGGTCATTAAAGAGAGGCTGAAAATGCATAGAGCCTTACATCGATGTAAGGAGAAGAGACTTAGAGTTCATGGTGAATGATAAAGTGTACTTGAAAATGTCACCTATGAAGGGTGTCATGAAGTTTGGGAAGTAGGGGAAATTGAGTATCGCTATATTGACCCTTATTAGATTGTGAAGTGAATTGGTAAGGTTGCTTATGAGTTAGAGTCGCCTTCTGAGTTAGACGCGATTCATTTGGTGTTTCACATCTTGATGTTAAAGAAGTGCTTGGGTGATCCTGCTCTGCTAAACCTATTTTATAGCATCGGAATAAAGGATAGCTTATCCTATGGAGAGATTTCAGTCAAAATCCTTGATCATTAGGTTTGCAAGTTAAGAATCAAAGAGATTGCCGCAGTCAGAATCCTGTAGAGAAATCAATCCATTGAGAAAGCCCGGGGGAAGATGAAAAGGATATTAGAGCCAAATACCCACATTTGTTCATTCCCAATGAAGAGCGTGTTGAAGGTAATTTTCCTATCCTTAACTTCATTGATGTTCCTATTCTTGAGTTGACGTGTCTGTTAGTTTATTAAGGTCATTGAGGAGTTAAGAGCTTAAGTTGTTAAGTGAGTATTGGGATGAGTCCTGGGTCTATTCGTGCTTTCATACCCACCTCTATGCATTATTCGAGGATGAATGATCCTAAGGGGGAGATAATGTAATGCCTAATAAAATTACCAAAATACCTTAGAGGATAGAGGTATGCATAATGTGTCTTTCCATGCTCTAGCATAGCAAAGAACAATCTTTAGGGGAGGAAAAACCTTATGTCAACTCTATAGACCGACTTAGAACATGAAGAAGTGAAACATTTCCTAAAAAGACTCATAGCCTCTTACTCATAGTTTTGTGCACAACACAACCATGAATAAGACTCTAATCGACGCGGTGTGTTGGACTTTGAGAATCTAAAACCTAATGCTCTGATACAAAGTTTTCCACGACCCAAGACTTGGGCCTAGACGTGACACGATGCGTGGGGAACCCGAAGGGACACCAAACCCTCTTAACATATCATTACACATCATTGGTCTCGGAAGCAATAATACAACAAGAGATAATAAACAGAGACAAATGGGGCTTAGGGACAACTTTCATATCATAAACATCAAGAGTCAAGAGAGAGTCAAAGCTCACAGCCATATACATAAGATGTCCAACAACACCTCTAAACTTAGATACTTAGTGGGGGCTAAGACAAACAACCAGGCTCACCCTCATAGTCAATATCTACATAAAAGAAAGATAGTCTTAGATCATATCATGAAATCACAAATATCTTCCTTGAAATGGAGGACTCACCAAAGAGCTTGAGAGAGGTCGTACTAGCCACGTGGAGGAGGATGATCAAGAGGGGCTCCGGTTTCTACAAGGTGACATCATGTAGGCATAAAGTATGTGTTAATTTGTTTGAATGTACTAAGTATGTAAGATGCAATGCGACAAGAAATTGGCATCATAACCAAAATGCATAATAGTAGGCAATAGTTAACATATTAGCAATATCGCATGTATGATTAATTGTTAAGTAAAACATGCTTACATCGAATACAATACAAGGTGTAAGATGAGACCAATATATAAAACCCATAGGCTACCAAGGTACTAACCCCTTTGGTTGGTTGGCAGATGGTTGCACCCTACCACCTCTGGTGATCGAGATAAAACCCCCAACATGGTTATCAAGGAACGAACCCCTTGATTGGTTGGTAGATAGTCCCAGCCTACCACCCCTGGTTATTGACGTACTAAACCCTCAACCCGATTATCAAGGTACTAGCCCCTTGATTGACTATCAAGGTACAAACCCCTCAACATGGTTACCCGGGCTCTTTTCCCCTGAGTCTGGCAGGGTCACATTCAAACACTATATAGGAGAACATCATATACATACGTCCCTTTCATCATCATATAGTCATTCAACTCATAAGACATCCATTGGACCATCAGTTCCTCAAGAAACCATAATCGGACATTTTATCAAATACTTGGCAGATGTGTAGTGCTAGTGGAAAATCATGCAATTCAAGTGTGTAATCATGCTAGATAATATCATGTAAAACCATCAATAGATACTTGGTAAAAGCCTCAAGAAATATACATCAAAACCCTTCATCAAATCTCATAATATATATTGGATTCATAGCTCAAAACATGCTAAAACAATCATAAATTTATGAAACCCTAACATAGTGTCCAGTGAAATTCATAATAATTAAAATCCATGGGTAAATCAACTTTAAATCATGCAATTTTAAGTAGAAGGAAGCTTGGGCATCATAGGTGAAAGGAATCCATGAAAGAAACCCACATATCTTGACTTTGGAGAATCCTTGAAGAAGATTGGGGATGGAGACTTGAAGCTTGATTGAGAAGCTTAAGATCCGGATGAGTTTTAAGACCTGAAATTTGGAGATGAAATATTGTCTAAGTGTTTGGGAGAGCATTTGGGAATGTCTTGAATGATATGAGGGTGAAATAAGGCTAAGTATGCGTATTTTCACGCATGTGAATACTTAGGCCCAAGATCCAAAATCCTTAGACCGGACGAGAAAAACACTGGACAAAATTCACTATAGCGCGCCTTTGGCACGTCGCCCCAAGGGTGCGGATCGTCTCTGGAAATCACATTTTTGTGATTTTCAAATTTTGCTACGATTGCTCTTAAATTGAGGTTAGATCCGTCTTACATTCAATTTGACCCCCTAAACAAGAATATGAAGTCAGATTTTCTATATCGTGCACAAATTTTGAGATATATGAAAATTACGATTCTTGGCATTTCTGGGGCATATTTTCGGGCACGTTTTGGGGTCGTTTCAATATCTCTCCCTTGGGAACATTCGTCCCCGAATATCAAAGAAACATATATGAGAAGAGTAATCTTAAAGAAATCAGCCCCAACGCGATTGCAACAACATACTCAAAACACCATTTTCAAAATCTCAACATAAGTGTTAAATCACCATGAACTTTGTCAATATAGACATGAGTGCATGCAAATGAATTAGGGGCTGGAACATGAAACATGAAATCACATAGAAGGCTTTGAATTAGTACCTTAGGCTTGATTAGGATGGAAGAGAGAAGGATATCATTTTTGCATATCTGCTTCGGCCTCCCAAGTAGCATTTTCAACTTGTTGATTCCTCCAAAGGACCTTAACAAAAACAACATCCTTGTTCCTCAACCTCTTCACTTGCCTATCCTAGATCTCTATTGGAACCTCTTCATACATCAAGTTATCTTCAACTACCTCCACTGCATCAAGAGGCACAATGGCATTAGGATTACCCACACACTTCCTCAACAAATACATATGAAAGACCGGATGAACTAACTCCATTTCACTAGGTGAATCCAACTAGTAGGACACCTTACCAATCCTCCTCATCACCCTATAAGGTCCCATATATAGAGGGTTTAACTTACTCTTCTTACCAAAACAAACAACACCCTTCATGGGTGACACCTTCAAATAGACCCAGTCACCAACCTTAAACTCAAGCTCCCTCCTTCTCACATCAGCATAAGACTTTTGGCGACTTTCTGCTGTTTTCAACCTTTCTCTAATCATCCTTACCTTTTTCATAGCATCCATGACTAGATTCGGATTTAACAAAGCCATCTGTCCAACCATAAACCACCCAACCGATGATCTACAACGTTTACCATAGAGAGCCTCAAAAGGAGCCATATCGATGCTAGAGAGATAGCTATTGTTATACGCAAACTCAATCAATGGAAGAAGATTAGTACAGCTACCCTTAAGCTCTAATACACAATCCCTAAGTATGTCCTTAAGTGTTTGGATAGTTCTTTTGGCTTGACCATCTGTTTGAGGGTGAAAGGCTGTACTAAGTTTTACCTTGGTTCCAAGACCTCTTTCGAAGGACCTCCAAAAGTGTGAAGTGAATTGTGCACCACGATCCAATATAATGGACAAAGGAACCCCATCTAATCTTACCAAGTATGAATGTACAACCTAGCATAATCTTCAGCCCCATATGTAGTCTTAACGAGTAGAAAGTGAGCCGATTTTGTCATCCTATCAACCACAACCCGAATGGAATCAAAACCCTTTCTAGTCTTAGGCAACTCGATCACAAAATCTATATTAATCTCTTCCCACTTCCAAGTAGGAATATCTATATCTTGAGATAAGCCACCCGACCTTTGATATTCAGCTTTGACTTGTTGGCAACTATGGCAACTGGATACAAATTTGAAAATGTTCTTCTTCATGCCTCCCCACTAATACACCTCTCTCAAATCACTATACATCTCAGTAGACCTGGAGTGAATAGTGTAAGAAGAACCATGAGCCTCATAAAGAATCTTTTCCTTCAACCCATCAACGCAAGGCACACCCAACCTACCTTGGTACCTAAGGGCACCATCTCACTTAGGAGAAAACCTCTACCTTGCCATTTTTTACCAATGCCTTCAATTCTAAAAAAGCGGGGTCAAGATCTTGCTTAGCTTTCACCTCCTCAACTAATGAAGATTTAGAGCCATCAACAATAATAACACCACCATCATCACCCCCTTCCAACCTAACTCCCAATCTAGCCAACCGATGGACATCCTTAGCAACCTCTATGGCACCATTATCAACATGTTCTAGGCTACTCTAGGACCTTACTCAACATATACGCCTTATCATAGCCTTACCGGGGTGATAATGCACACTCATATTATAGTCTTTAAGAAGTTCTAACCACTTTCTTTGTCTCAAGTTGAGATCTTTTTGAGTGAAGACATATGCAAACATTTATGATCAGTGAACACATCAACATGCACCCCATACAAATAGTGACACCAAATCTTTTATGCAAATACAATGGCAGCTAACTCAAGATCATTGGTATAATAATTCTTTTCATGCACTTTGAGTTTTCTAGAAGCATAGGCTATCACCTTCCCGTTTTGCATCAACACACAACCCAAACCAACCCGAGGATCATCACAATACACAACAAATCCCTCCAATCCTTCCGATAATGACAATATAGAAGCAGACACAAGCTGATCTTTCAATGTTTAGAAACTCCTTTCACACTCATCGGTCCACACAAATTTGGCTTTTTTTCGAGAAAACTTTGTCATGGGAGAAGCCCAAGAAGATCCTAATATCCGCGGGGTCAATGGTCTTGGCTAATTTCTAATATCATCCATCTTCTTCGGATCAACCTTAATACTGTTTCCCGACACCACATGACCTAGAAAGGCAAATTCTGTCCCCCGAAATTCACACTTCTCATATTTAGCATACAACTTCTCTTTCCTCAATCTTTGCAACACTACCCTCAAATTGCCCACATGCTCCTCCTCACTATGAGAATAGATCAAAATATCATCAATGAAGACCACAACAAATTAATCAAGGTAGGGTTTGAAGACCCTATTCATAAGGTCCATGAAGATAGCCGGTGCATTGGTCAACCCAAAGGACATCACAACAAACTCAAAATGCCCATACCTAGTCTGGAAGGCCGTCTTAGGAATGTCACACTCCCTCACCTTCACTTGATGATATCCGGACCAAAGATTAATCTTAGAGAAGTGGCTAGCCCCTTTCAATTGGTCAAATAAATCCTCAGTTCTTGGAAGAGGATACCAATTCTTGATGGTGACCCTATTAAGTTGCCGGTAGTCAATACACATTCTATGAGACCCATCCTTCTTCTTCACAAACAACACTGGTGCATGCCAAGGTGATTAGCTAGGCCTAATAAAACCCTTCTTCAACAAGTCCCTCAATTGTTCCTTTAATTCCTTTAATTCCACTGGGGCCATACGGTAAGGAGGAATAGAAATGGGTTGAGTATCGGGGAGAAGGTCTATACCAAATTCTATTTCCCTTTCGAGAGGAACACCAGGAAGGTCATTTGGAAAATCATCAAGAAACTCATTTACAACCAGAACTGACTCTATGGGAAGGACTTTAGACTCCGCATCTGTAACCCTCACAAGATGATAAAGACACCCCTTGCAGAGCAACTTGCGGGCTTTAATGGAAGAGACAAACCTATCCTTGACCACCATATCATGACTCTCCCACTCAAGAATGGGTTCATTTGGGAATTGAAATTTGACCCTAAGGGTTCTACAATCAATAGAGGCGTAATCTGCATGCAACCAATCCACCTCAAGAATGACATCATAATAAACCGTATCCAACTCAACAAGATCACAAGACAGTATTTTATAGAAGATGCAAATGGGACAATTTCTATAGACCTTTTTAGCAACAATGGTTACACCAATAGGAATAACCACCTCATATGACTCACACAACAAATTGGGCTCAACATGAAACTTTTTGGCAACAAAAGGGGTAACAAAAGAAAGAGTTGCACCCGGATCAATCAATGCATACACATCAAAATCAAAGACTTTTGACATACCAATAACAACATCGGGCACCTCATCAACCCCTTTTGCCTTCTATGGAAAGTATAAAATCAATTATGCCTTGGAGCACCACCTTGTTGATCACCCCTTCCCAAAGGAACCACATTAGCACCATATGGACCACCCTCTTTACCCTTGTTGCGGTTACGAGGACATTCAATCTTTTTGTGACCAACTTCTCCACATCCATAACATGCATTAGTGTCTCTCAAACATTGGCCCCCATGGCCCTCACCACATCCTGAACACACACAATTAGGGACCACACTCCCAACACCTTGGGCTCTTGGGAAGTCATTGGCAAACCCTCTATTAGAAGCATGAGTAAACCCTTGGCCTTGATGGAATAGGCCACCCTTTCAACTTTGGAACCTACCTTCAAAGCGGGCCCTCTTAGACTCATTACCCCTCCTTTTCTTCAACTTTTCCTCCTCTATTTATTTGGCATAGGTCATCAACTGGGACAAATCAATATCACCAATCAACATAGCGGATGACATTCTTCCCTCACCAAATCGGATACACCTATCACAAATTTATTCATTCTAGACCTTGGGTTGGCCACCTTATGGGGAGCATAGAGAGTTAATTGAACTTGAGGACATACTTCCTCACACTCAAAGATCATTGTTTCAAATTCATAAATTCCACCAATTTGGCTTCCCTAAGCTCAAGTGGGAAGAACTGATTAAGAAAAGCCACCTTGAACTCCTCCCAAAGTACCACATTGTTGATTCCCTTCTCCTCCTTCCATTGGTTATACTATATTTCTGCCAACCCCTTGAGTTAATAAGCCGCCAACTCTTCCTTATATCCAAATCTAACACCCATGATAGCCAAAACCTTGTAGACCTCATCAATGAACTCTTGAGGGTCCTTATCCACCTTTGACCTATAGAATTTCAAGGGATTCATCCTCATGAAGTCTCTCACCTAAGATGCCGACATAGGAGCATGAGTGGCTTGATCCCCTTGATTAGCCACAACTTGTACAACCAAAATGAGAGCATCCCGGAGCTCACTATGATCCGATTGTCTCTCAGGAGTATGGGCTCTTCTTCCTCTTGTGTGAGGCATGATCTAGCATAGCAAAGAACAATCACTAGGGTGAAAAATTTTATTTCAACTCTATAGCATGACTTAGAACATGAAGAAGGGAAACATTTCCTAAGATGCTTCATAGCCTCTTACTCATAGTTGTGGTGCACAACACAACCTTGAATAAGACTCCAATCGATGTGGTGTGTTGGAATTCGAGGATCTAACAACCTAGTGTTCTGACACCAACTTTTTGACGATCCAAACTAGGGCCTAGATGTGACATAGTGCATGGGGAACCTAAAGGGACCCCAAGTAAGCCTCTTAGCATATCATTACACATCATTGGCTGTGGAAGAAACAAAATACAATAAGAGATAGTAAAAAGGGACAAGCAGGGCTAAGGGCAACTTTCATATCATCAACATCAAGAGTCAATAGAGAGTCAAAGCTCATACCAATATACATAACATGTCCAAAAATACCTCTAAACTTAGATACTTAGCGGGGGCCAAGACAAGTTACCAGGCTCACTTTCATAGTCAATATATATGTAAAAGAAAGATAGTCTTAGATCATATCATGAAATCATAAATATCATCCCTGAACTAGAGGACTCACCAAAGAGCTTGAGAGAGGACGTACTAGCCATGTGGAGGAGGATGATCAAGAGGGGCTCCGATTCCTACATGGTAACATCATGTAGGCATAAAGTATGCATTAGTACTTTTGAATGTACTAAGTATGTAGGATGCAATGTGACAAGAGATAGGCATCATAACCAAAATGCATAATAGTAGGCAATATGTAAGACATTAGTAATATAGCATGCATGATCAATGGTTAAGTAAAACATGCTTATATCAAATACAGTACAAGGTGTAAGAAGAGACCAACATATAAAACCCGTAGGCTGCTAAGGTACTAAGATATTTGGTTGGTTGGCGGATAGTTTCACCCTATCACCCCTTATGACTGAGGTACAAATCCCCCGACATGGTTATCAACGTACGAACCCCTTGATTTTTTGGTGGATAGTCTCACCCTACCAACCCTGGTGATTGAGGCACTAACCCCTCAACCCAGTTATCAAGGCACTAGCGCCTTGATTGACTATCAAGGTACAAACCCTTCGACATGGTTACCCGGGCTCTTGTCTCCCCCGAGTTCGGCATGGTCACATTTAAACATTATATAGGAGAACATCATATATATACCTTCCTTTCATCATCATATAGTCATTCAACTCATAAGACATTCATTGGATCTTCAATTCCTCAAGAAGCCATAACCAGACATTTTATCAAGCACTTGACGGATGTGTAGTGCTAGCATAAAACCATACAATTCAAAAGTATAATCATGCTAGAAAATTCCATGTAAAAACCATCAATAAATACTTAGTAACACCCTCAAGTAATATACATCAAAATCCTTCATAAAATCTCATAATAAATCTTGGATTCATAGCTTAGAAAATGCTAAAACAATCATAATTACATGAAACCCCAACCTAATGTGTAGTGAAATTCATAATAATTAAGACCCATGAGTAAATCAACTTTAAATAATACAATTTTAAGTAGAAGGGAGCTTGGGTATCATGGGTGAAAGGAACCCATGAAAGAAACCCACGTACCTTGACTTTGAAGAATCCTTGAAGAAGATTGGGGATGAAGACTTGAAGCTTGATTAAGAACCTTAATATCCGAATGAGTTTTGAGACTTGAAATTTGGAGATGAAATATTGTCTAAGTGTTTGGGAGAGTATTAAGGAATTTTTTGAATGATATGAGGGTGAAATAATTTTGAAGTATGAGTATTTTCACGCATGGGAACATTTAGGCCCAAGACACAAAAGCCTTGGACCGGACAAGAAAAATAATGCACAAAATACACTGTAGCGCGCCCTTGGCGTGTCACTCCAGGGGCGCGGATCGTCTCTAGAAATCACATTTTTGTGATTCTTAAATTTTGCTATGGTTGCTCTTAAATCGGGATTAGACCCATTTCCCACTCAATTTGACCCCCTGAACAAGAATATGAAGTTGGATTTTCGATATCACGTACAGAATTTGAGATTTATAGAAATTGTGATTCTAGGCATTTATGAGGATCATTTTTGGGCACTTTCTGGGGTCGTTGTAATTTTGTTCATCCATGCCCCCTTCATCTATTTGAGTTAAGATCATGAGTATAAATTGTATGTCCTAAATCATGTGATTCTTGAGTTCTAAATTCTTGTACATATTTGAGTTTTCATGAAAATACTTGAGTCAATTTATGAGTTCCATCATCATTATCTTGAAATATGAATGTTATTCGAATGCTTGATATCCTATCCCTAAACCTAGTATTTTCGTTGCTTATTGAATAAATTGAAATTACGAATCTTACCTTCTAAACCAAGTAAGTTAAACCTGAGGAGTATGTTTTCTTGTTTCATATATGTATGTGATAAATACCTATCATGTCTTATGTGTTGAGCATGGGTGATATGATTTTACTTGACCATAATTTTGAGAGTCTCTCATGATGTGAATTAGTCTTGAGTTGCATTGCATGAATGATGGTCCTAAGTTATTGAGTTGTTGAGCAATTGAGTTGAGTTATTGAGAACTGAGTTGACTTGATTAAGATGAGTTAAAGAATTAAGCTCAAGTTAATTTTCATGAGCATGTTTTATTCTTGGAAAGAGTATTGAGCACCGAGTTGGGTGATTTAGGAGCATCCCAGAACTATGTTTCCCGATAGGATAGTCATGTAGTTAACTCTGGCTGGTCACATCCCAATAGATAGACATTTTCTTTGGATTTGAGAGAGAGGAGAGGTTGACATCCTTTACCGTGGAAAGTTTAGAGCAAGCGTGGCAACGTCTTTTCGTTGTATATCACTAAAGCTCATGATATAGTGTAAAGTTATGTCGGTTATAGACACTTTCAACCAACACTTGAGTTGAGTATATCCTGAATTTTGAACTAAGTTACATTAAACACTGAGTCAATTCTAAAGCATGATTTCAAACTTTAAACTTGCATCATTTATTTGAGTTGAGATTTGAGATGAGGAGTTGAGTCTTGAATCAAGTCGGTTGATTGAGTTACCTATTTCTTGAGCTATTTTACATACCATACATTCTACATACTGAGGCCACTTGGTGCTACATCATTTCATGATGCAGATATAGGTGATAAAGGACTTCAGCAGGCACATCATTGAGGTTCAGAGTTCTTTAGTTCTAGACTTGGAGAGCCCTCCTTGCTATTCGGAGAAGCCTTTCTTTATTTTATTAGTTACTTCTTTTTCATTGAGTTAGGTAGCCATGGCTTGTCATGGTACCATCTGGACGTCTAGAGTAGAGCTTGAGCAGAGTATTATTGAGTATTACATTTTTTCCTAGACTTGATCTATTTTCGATATTATCTATGACACCTTTGTCCTTTTCTTAATGCTTTTATTAAGCATTCTTCCACTATCGATTAAGATATGATGATGAGGCCAAATGGGTCTCATGGGAATCAGCAATGGTTCTTCAAGTGCTAGCTAGACAAAGGATACCCTCCCGGGGCGTGACATCGTACTTCGTGATTGGAGTAGGTGAACAAAAGGATGGACTCTAATATTTTTGGATGGAACCACGAGCAATGACAATAAAGAGTGGGATAGACTCACTTGATATTTGACACAAGCATCTAGGACATCCTACTTTAAGAATTATCATTTTAGTTCTCAATGTTGTTTCCACTAATGAAAGTACGATGTTGAATAAAGTTTGTGATGTATGCTTATGAGCTAAGAAAACTGGAGATAGATTTCCCTTGAGTGAAAATAAAGCTTGTGACAAGTTTGAATCTTTGCGATTTATAGGGTCCATACAAAATTCCAGCTTCATGTGGTGCTTCGTATTTTTGAAGATTGTGGATGACTATGCATGTACAGTATCGATATTTTTATTAATTGATAAGAAAGAGGTGTCATACATGATTTTGAATTTACTTGCATGGTGGAAAAGGAATATAAGAAACAAGTTAAAATTGTTCGAAGTGATAATGGAACGAAATTTACTTGCATGAAAAAATATTTTCTTGAACAAGGAATTATTTTTCAAAGTTATGGTATTGCAACTCCACAACAAAATAGGAGTGTGGAGAGAAAACTTAGACATATCTTGAATATAACATGAACACTACGTTTTTAGGAACAACTTCCAATTAAATTTTGGGGAGAATGTGTATTGGCTGTAGGTTACTTGCTTAATATAACTCCTTCTTCAACCTTAAATGGAAAAACTCCATATGATATTTTACATGGAGAACCTCCTCTTTATGAGCACTTGAGGGTATTTGGTTCATTATACTATTCTCATAATCAAGGAAGAAAAGGAGATAAGTTTACGAGTAGGAATCGTAAATGCATTTTTGTTGGGTATCCATATGGGAAGAAGGGCTCGAAACTATATGATCTTAAAACAAATGAATACTTTATTTCTAGAGATGTCATTTTGTTTAAGAATGGATTCCCATTTGTCCAACAAGTTTCCAGTTTTTTTGAGAATATTGAAAGAGAAATTGTTGTTAATGGAGTTGTTGATGATGATCGTGAGGTAGATATTGGAGTTGAGCAAGGAAAACACCAATTGGTGATAGAAATTTCTGATTCACAAGTTAATGAGATGCAAAATGCTCAAGAAATTAGGGAAGGAGACATGTTTGGTGCCGAAGATGTGGAGGATAATGAAGAGAAAAATAATGCACCTTAATTGGGTCGTGGACATCGAGCAAAACAATGGCCTGCTCTTCTGTGCGATTGTGTAACTAATACCATCCAAAAATTGAGTGGTTCTAATAGTTCATCTGCTCCAACACATTCCTTAGGTATGCCTTACCCAATAAAATATTATGAGAATTATGACAAATTTTCTTTGCAATATTGAAATTTTCTTGCAGCTGTTACTACAAATCATGAGCCATCATCCTTTCCAGAAGTAGTCAAAGATGAAAGGTGGAGACAAGTAATGCATATTGAAATCGAGGCTCTTGATAAGAATGGGACATGGTTAATTGAAAATTTACCACCTGGAAAGAAAGCACTCGAGTGCAAGTGGATTTATAAAATAAAATATCATTCTGATGGGTCTGTGGAGCCATACAAGACACGATTAGTGATACTTGGAAACCATTAAAAAAAGGGAATTGACTACAATGAAACATATTCTCTAGTTTCCACGATGGTTACAGTACACACATTTTTAGCTATAGCTGCAACAAAGAAGTGAGAATTGTACCAAATGGATGTCCATAATGCTTTTCTACATGGCGATCTCTAAGAAGAATTGTACATGAGAATTGATGTGCTGTCGAAATACAATACATTTGATGCCTAAAACAAGAGATATTGTAAGTTCTTAATACAACTTTTTATTGTGTTTATGTGTTTTTATGTTGGTTTTGTAGAAAATACATGATGACATGCTTTTGGGAAAAAATTACAGATTTTGCTGAAGTACATGACATACGAGCCACCTACGAGTCCTAGGGTGCCCTCGTAGTAAGAACCAGTGAGCAAAATTAAGAAATTGTAAAGTGAAAGTCAGCCAAACGAAGCTAAGCTATAAGTAGTAAGTTTCACTATGACATATAGGATGTTCTCTCGTAATAAGAAACAGTGTACCAAAAGTTTGGACCAATAACTACAACTCAGGACTACGCGAAGACACTACAAGTCGTAGAGCACACCATGACTCATAGCAATGGATCGTAGCAGTCAAGTCAAAAATGCCAAGTGCTGACTATGAAAACTCGAATATGACTCGTTGGTCACCCTACGAGTTGTATCTACGAGACCTAACTGCTGCCAGCTATAATTTTAGCTTATTTTTAGAGTCTTTTTGTAAATAGTATAAATATTTGATGATAGGATTTTTGAAAGGGGGATTAGACACTTCACAGATTCTAGAGAGAACTTTGAATATTCTTAGTGACTTTTCTAGGGTTTAGTGTAGGTTTTCATTATTTTAATTTGACAACCCATTTTGGGGATTGAAAATCACATTGTGCTCAACTTCCATTAATACAAGCTTGTGGTTTCAATATCAAAGGCTTGTTATTCTTTAATGTTCTTGGGTAATCTCTTAACCATGTATTTTACATTCATTGTTGTTAATTTTCCCTTAGCCATGAGTAGCTAAGCACCCTAAACTTGGGCTTGTGGGAACCATGAGTAGTTGACTTGAAATAACTTAGATTTTGTGCATTTCTTTGATTGGGTATTTCCATGCATAGTTTACTTCCTTTCATTTTGAATGTTGTCTGGTGGTGGCAAACACCAAAACCTGCCTACTATCACGATTCCGACCAAGGTAGTGAAAAATAGGAAAAGAGAAGTAGATGATAGGATTCGATTGATATGATCTCATCTAATCAATCAAACCTGACTAAGGGGAGGTTGACTAGGACATAGGATAACAGTTAGTTGGCCTACAACAAAAATGATATTTAGTGGCAATAAAAAGGGTCTTTAGCAGCTATAGATATTGCTGCTAATACATTTGCCAGCCATTACACTTTGGCCGTTGAGATTGGCATCTCTAAAGCCTTTAGCAGTCATTTAGTGGATTGCTGAGGGTGTTTTTATTGCTGCTACATGTCACATGCGTTAATTTCAATTATTTAGCGGCAATTAAAATAGTGACTAAATTCATTTTAAAATATCTTAATTTGTACCTTTTAGTGTCCATTTTACTACCATTAAAGCTAATTAAATTTTCACTACAACTAACATGCTTTAAAGGCAATTATTTAAAAGAAATTTATGACTACTAAATCTACTCAAAAAACGTGAAATTCTTGGAATATTAGGTCTCTCTTATTGCCTTTAAATCCAATTAATTTGTCAGTACTAGTATATACTTGTAGCATCAACTGTAAAGTACGCTATATCACTGTAGAATAATTGAACTAAAATAATATTGTATATACTGAAACAACATTAAAAGAAAAATACTACTATTTATTAAATTATTAAAAATATTATATGTTCTATTAAATCAAGTACTTATTTATAACAAAATGATGTACCTTCAGACATAAAAGATGAACCTACACTATTTGAGCCAAAATACAATATTTTAATTGACTATCGAATTGGCATAATTAAAAAAAAAAAAGCAAATGTTCAACTCTCAAACAGCTTCCGCTCCTCTTCCTCTCACAAAAATCTTGCATTTAAATCATTGAACATCACAATGTATCACCTGATATAGCAAAATATGGAAACATTATGAGATTAAAATCTAATATATAAAAGAATTATGCGACTCTAGCCACAAATAAAGTAAAAAGATAGACTTTAACTTCAACCAATTCAAGCGAAAAGACAGTTTATATATAGTACATTCCACAATACTGTACCTAAATAACCATTTGGAACTTTTATATTGGAGGTTTCATGTTCGAAACTCCCTGTCAATGAAAGTAAAGGATTTGTCTTCTGGGTCGAGCTTGACACACTAGGCTTACCTAGTGTGGGTTACCTCTCATGGTTTGAAAACTATTGCATAGGACTGGAGTTGGGGCTTATTCGAGAGGCAGGATGATATTTGGTGGTTAGGGCTTATTCGAGAGGCAAGATTCTAGAGAGAAATTTGAATATTCTTAGATACTTTTCTAGGGTTTAGTGTAGGTTTTCATTATTTTAATTTGACAACCCATTTTGGAGATTGAAAATCACATTGTGCTCAACTTCCATTAATACATTCATTGTTGTTAATTTTCCCTTAGCCATGAGTACCATACACTTGGGCTTGTGGGAACTATGAGTAGTTGACTTGAAATAACTTAGATTTTGTGCATTTCTTTGATTAGGTATTTCCATGCATTGTTTACGTCCTTTCATTTTGAATGTTGTTTGGTGGTGGCCAACACCAAAACCTTCCTACTATTACGATTCCGACCAAGGTAGTGACAAATAGAAAAAGGGAAGTAGATGATAGGATTTGATTGAATGTTCTCATCTAATCAACCAAACCTGACCAAGGGGAGGTTGACTAGGACATTGGGTAACAATTTGTTGGCCTACAACAAAAATGATATTTAGTGATAATAAAAAGGATCTTTAGCAGCTATAGATATTACTGCTAACACATTTGCTAGCCATTACACTTTTGCCGTTGAAATTGGCGTCTCTAAAGCCTATAGCGGTCATTTAGTGGATTGCTGGTAAAGGGTGTTCTTATTGGCGCTACATGTCACATGCATTAATGACAATTATTTAGCGGCAATTAAAATAGTGACTAAATTTATTTTAAAATATCTTAATTTGCACCTTTTAGTGTCCATTACTACCATTAAAGCTAATTAAATTTTTACTACAACCAACATGCTTTAAAGGCAATTATTTAAAAGAAATTTATGACTGCTAAATCTACCCAAAAAATGTGAAATTTTTCCAATTTTAGGACTCTCTTATTGCCTCTAAATCCAATTAATTTGTCAGTACTAGTATATACTTTTAGCATCAACTGTAAAGTACGCTATATCACTGTAGAATAATTGAAGTGAAATAATATTGTATATACTGAAACAACATTAAAAGAAAAATACTACTATTTATTAAATTATTAAAAATATTATATGTTCTATTAAATCAAGTACTTATTTATAACAAAATGATGTATCTCCAGACATAAAAGATAAACCTACACTATTTGAGCCAAAACACAATGTTTTAATTGACTATCGAATAGGCACAATTAAAGAAAAGCAAATGTTCAACTCTCAAACAGCTTCCGCTCTTCTTCCTCTTACAAAAATCTTACATTTAAATCAATGAACATCACAATGTATCACCTGATATAGCAAAATATGGAAACATCATGAGATTAAAATCTAATATATAAAAGAATTATGCGACTCTAGCCACAAATAAAGTAAAAAGGTAGCCTTTAACTTCAACCAATTCAAGCGAAACGAGAGTTTATATATAGTACATTCCGCAATAATGTACCTAATATAACCATTTGGAGTGATCCATTGGTTTGGACTTGGATCTTTCATGTTGGAGGTTTCATGTTCGAAACTCCCTGTCAATGAAAGCAATGGATTTGTTTTCTAGGTCGAGCTCGAGCCTAGTGTAGGTTACCTCTCATGGTTTCTATTGCATAGGACTGGAGTTGGGGCTTATTCGAGAGGCAAGATGATATTGGTGGTTGGGCCTTATTCGAGACACAAGATTCTAGAGAGAACTTTGAATATTCCTAAAGACTTTTCTAGGGTTTAGTGCAGGTTTTCATTTTTTTAATTTGACAACCCATTTTGGGGATTGAAAATCACATTGTGCTCAACTTCCATTAATACAAGCTTGTGGTTTCAATATCAAAGGGGTGTTATTCTTTAATGTTCTTGGGTAATCTCTCAACCATGTATTTTACATTCATTGTTGTTAATTTTTCCTTAGCCATAAGTAGCTAAGCATCCTAAACTTGGGCTTGTGGGAACCATGAGTAGTTGACTTGAAATAACTTAGATTTTGTGCATTTCTTTGATTGGGTATTTGCATGCATTGTTTACTTCCTTTCATTTTGAATGTTGTTTGGTGGTGGCCAACACCAAAACCTGCCTACTATCACGATTCCGACCAAAGTAGTGACAAATAGGAAAAGGGAAGTAGATGATAGGATTTGATTGATATGTTCTCATCTAATCAACTAAACCTGACCAAGGGGAAGTTGACTAGGACATTGGGTAACAGTTAGTTGGCCTATAACAAAAATGATATTTAGTGGCAATAAAAAGGGTCTTTAGCGGCTATAGATATTGCTGCTAATACATTTGCCAGCCATTATACTTTGACCATTGAAATTGGCGTCTCTAAAGCCTTTAGCGGTCATTTAGTGGATTGCTAGTAAAGGGTATTTATTGCCGCTACATGTCACATGCATTAATGACAATTATTTAGCGGTAATTAAAATAGTGACTAAATTCATTTTAAAATATCTTAATTTGCACCTTTTAGTGTCCATTTTACTACCGTTAAAGCTAATTAAATTTTCACTACAACTAACATGCTTTAAAGGCAATTATTTAAAAGAAATTTATGACTACTAAATCTACCCAAAAAATGTGAAATTTTTTCAATTTTAGGACTCTCTTATTTCCTCTAAATCCAATTAATTTGTCAGTACTAGTATATACTTTTAGCAGCAACTGTAAAGTACGCTATACCACTGTAGAATAATTGAAGTAAAATAATATTGTATATACAGAAACAACATTAAAAGAAAAATACTACTATTTATTAAATTATTAAAAATATTATATGTTCTATTAAATCAAGTACATATTTATAACAAAATGATGTATCTTCAGACATAAAAGATAAACCTACACTATTTGAGCCAAAATACAATGTTTTAATTGACTATCGAATAGGCACAATTAAAAAAAAAGCAAATGGTCAACTCTCAAACAGCTTCTGCTCCTCTTCCTCTTACAAAAATCTTGCATTTAAATCATTGAACATCACAATGTATCACCTGATATAGCAAAATATGTGAACATCATAAGATTAAAATCTAATATATAAAAGAATTATGCGACTCTAGCCACAAATAAAGTAAAAAGATAGCCTTTAACTTCAACCAATTCAAGTGAAAAAAGACAATTTATATATAGTACATTGCACAATAATATATCTAATATAACCATTTGGAGTGATCCATTGGTTTGGACTTGGAATTTTCATGTTAGAAGTTTCATGTTCGAAACTTCCTGTCAATGAAAGCAAATGATTTGTCTTATGGGTCGAGCTCAGGCTTGCCTAGTGTGGGTTACCTCTCATGGTTTGAATACTATTGCATAGGACTGGAGTTGGGGCTTATTTGAGAGGCAAGATGATGTGTTAGTATGATTTGCACAGAAGATATTTCTTCAATTGGCAGAGAAAGAGTGAAGGAACACTATTCTGGATAAATCAAGTAATATGAATGTGCTTTAAATAAACTGCTTATAGTAATGGATGGATTTGTCACAAAATTTGGTGCATTGTTGCTTAATGGAACAGACATACTTTTATTATACAAAGCCATGTTAAAGCATAGTTAATTTGATCACCAAATTACCCTTAACACACCAGACATAAAGATCAAGAATAAATTTTCACAATCTACATAAACGAGTTAAATTACTTGCAATAAATCATTATGATATTGTTTAGGGGGCCATCACAAATAGATTGTAACATAGGCTACTGCAAGGGCTAGATTTTCAAAGACTCATTAATTACTGGAATGCTGAAGTTCAATGGGTGAACAAGTGAGAACATAAGAAGAAAGGATGGGAATTGAAGCAAGTATCACTGGTGTTTTTGTCACGACAATGTCTACTATGTGGAGGCAAAGTAATTAACTGGATTCCAAGCATTGAGATACAAAGGCAAGAAGATCTGAGAGAAATAACACTTCATCCCAGGGGTAAGAACCTACGAAAATGAAAGGTGACATTGGCCATATTTAAAAATGTTCCTTAGACGATTATTTCCTACTTTTCTTGTAATACCTTAGTTAGTATAAGTATGCATCTCTTTAAATTGATCTTGAGTAGTTTTTTTTTTTAAATAATTGTAATCAATAGGTATAAAGCTATCCTGCAAGTTATACATAATAATAGTTTCCTTTGTTTTGAGAAACAAGTGATCTGCACTTGTTTGGTTTTGTAATTAATTACTTTGGTATCAAAAAAAAAAATTCTTGCCGCGAACAAAAGAGATCAACACTGTTAGACCCCATAATTCTTTAAATTAAGGATAACTATACAATTGGGAAATTTTGTTGTGGACGTTGGGTAATTTGA
>JAOTQR010131516.1:0-60319 GCA_025774065.1 Solanum ossicruentum | reverse complement strand
ACTACTATCACGCTAAGTAACAACAACAACAACAAAAGGCGACAAAATACAACAAGACACAACAACAACAACAACAACAAAAAATAAAAAAAATAAAATAATAATAAAAATAATAATAATAATAATTTTTTCGCGATTCTACTTATTATTTACTGAATGGACTTTCAAGACCAACAAAATTTAAGGAGAAAAGAAACCATACATTAAAGAAGCTCAATAAGCTTTTCCAGCTCAGAGAACATTTCATTTCATTATATTAAGAGAAGCTCCAGAGAAACATCATAAATACACTAAACAGATAAATAGTGTATGTTGTACCTAATAATTAATTATGCTACGATTGTATGATATTCAAGCGATGGGTCGTGAATTTAGGGATATTAATGGATGGATTAATTTGAGTATTTGGGCGATGAATTTTGGAATTAGAGATAGCAAATGAATTGGTTAGAATAAATTTGAGAATATCAATTAATAAATGGGGAGTGGGGGTTGGGGGGGGGGGGAAAGGTTCTGCGTTCCCTGCTTAAATGTTATTTGAGCTGAAGCGAGGTTGAAATGAAATGAGCTAAAAATCGAGTCATAGATCAATCCGTCCAATTTTTACTAAGTCTTACATTTAATGTTTATTTTGTTATAATTTGCTAGAGTCTAATACATTTTTTCTTATATTATAATTATATAAAATATATAAAAAAAATACGAAATTTTGTTATAGCATCTATAACTGCTTGAACAATTGGCAAATATACATCTATAGAAATTAGCTTATTGACTCCCGAACAATACCACAAGAATCAATACTGAACATCCCATCTGTAATTGTACAGGCTCCCATAGCAATAACATATTTTGGTTTAAGTATTTGCTCATATAATCTCAAAAACAAAGTTTCACATAAGTTGACCAAAGCGGATCAAAATGGACCTAATCAATAAAATGAGTTAATAACTTGTCCAAACCAAAACAAGTTGGGCCCGCCATGATTTTATGGGCTGATTTGGCCATCCCTAGGTAGAATCAATGGCATCCATGAAACTGAATTTAAAAAAAGCAATAAGCCACAATTATAATGGCTAAAAGCATGGGAAAAAGCTTTAAGGAAAATCTACAACACAGTGATATCTAAACGAAGAAACAACTTATCTGCTGCTAGAAAATAGTGAAAACCAAAACATGTCAAGATAGTCATGAGGGCTTTCAGTTCATCTAGTAGGGAGCTTGTTCAATGAGCAAACAAAATCCAACTAATTGAGATCATCAACGATATGTGGACTCTAGGCGTTGGGTGGTGGATTCAATCCCTACGAGAGCTGCATTTTTGCGTTGCTTAATATTCCTTAGCTTTTCTTGAACAACCTCCAACTGGATACCAAGTTCTTGTCTCTTGGCTTCAGCAACTTCATGTGCTTCTTTATATTTTATCATATCACGTTTCAGACGCTCATCTTCATGTTCAAAAAGTGCTTGCTCTTGCTTCAGAACTTCTATTTGCCTCGTCAAAGATCCTATTTTCTCTTTGACCTTTTCATGTTCTCCACGAGTAGGAATGGTAACATCATCAGCATCATTTGCACTATGCATAGCATTTAAGTAATCTACCCCCCTACACTAAGAAAGACAACGAGGTTTCTTGTCTCTCTGCATCATGTAGATTGTAACGATGTTCAACGTATTCTGTCACGTCTCTGTAGAAAGAGCCATAATCAACACCAAACACTTTCAAATATGTAAGGGTAGTATAGGCCTGATGAACCATGAAATCTACGTCATCGTTGTCACGCCCCGAGTTTATACCCTGGGTGCAGCTGACACCCAGAACTATTTCTAGTCCCAAGCGAACCACTTGTCTTGGTTACTTTACTCAGTAGAAGACTTAAATAATAAATGGTAAACTTAGATATAATATGTTAAAAAGAAAACAATAGTCTAAACAACCAAACAAAGGAAATATCCCAATAATAATTGAAAATAAGAACTGAAACTCCTTTGATATAGTCTATGAAACCTCTAACTAGAATAATCTGAAACAACTATCGTGACAGGGCCACGGTAACAAGAATTGAAAAGAAATGCTAAAAAAACATAAAATAAAGACTCCAAAGCCTCTAACTGGTAAGAGGCCTCACTTATAGCTGAATGAATAGTTGGTCCTTAGCGGAGCATCTGTTAAGGAACTCTGTTACCTGCGTCTGCATCATAAAATGATGCAGGTTCAGAGGACATCAGTACGTGAAATGTACGGTATGTAAAATAGCCAAAATCAAGAACTTAGTATAAGACACTGTACTCAAAGTAACTAAAACATGTCTCAAAATAGGATGACATGAGTAATAAATAAAGTGCATCCTGAAAGTAAAACATATGTTGAAACTCTGTATGTAGAAAACTAGTTTACTTTACTTGGGGAGTTTCTCTAACCGACAACCATCACTATAAGTTTCGTGATGATACAACATCTTTCCCACGCTGCCAGAGTCGTCCCGTACTTTGCCAGGGTAAGGGACGAAAACTAGGGGAATGGATCCATCTCAAAACTGGGTCAGCTCAGTGGCAAGTGAGAAGTTGTACTCTTGGTACAATCCTATCCTACACCGGTTACGTAGTTGTGAGTTCGAGTTATTATTACTCTCACCCATATCGATGCTCAATACTACTCCCAAAAGTATTTATTATATGCTCATACGTAAAAGAATATTCTTGCTCAAAGTATTACTTTTCTTCTCTTTGGGACATAGCCCAAATTCTTTTAATTTTTCTAAAATATGTCTAATATCATAGGCTTCATGCTTCACTATTCATCAAATACTTATAATAATACTTTTCTTGAGTTTAAAGCAAGATATCAAAATCCATCGATTGTTATAGTACTTTTAGGGTTTAACTAATTTAACAATTTAAAAGTAGTGTCTCAACTTAAGACCTCAATACAATAGAAAAATTCAGTAAATTTCTTGCTTTTCTTCAGAAATAACATAAACAAGGACAATTTCTCAAAATAAAGAAATCTTGTTCCCAACTAATAACTTGATACTTGGAGAAAACTGGTAGCACATGATGGTGAAATAGTGAAAAAGCTATTTATAGGCCTTACATACCTGTGGGACTTAGGTTCTTGAAGAAATTTGAAGAAGGTGCTTAAAAGCCTTAGCTTTTGCCCTTTTGAAACTACGTTCTGAGTTGGTTGAATGTTTGGACATTAATGATATGAGAAATTATGTTTTAGGGGTTCATTTAAGTGAAAATTGACAAGTTTAGGTTTAAAGGGTGAGAAAAGATGAAAATACCCCTCTTTAAAGTCGCTGATCAGGTCATCTATGAGTCCATCTATGGCCCGTAGAGACCCTCCCGTTAACTTTTGGGCAAGTTTCAGGGTCTCTGGATAACTTTCACGAGCCTAATCTATAGCCTATAGAAGTTTCTACAACCCGTAGATTGGTCTGTAAAATTTAGGACCAAAAAGTAGTTTTTCAGGGCTTTTTTCTACAACCCATAAAGGGGTTTCGTAGAACTCTGCTCTGGCAGTCTTCAGTAAAACGATCTTAACTTTTGACTCCGAACTCCAACTAAGGTGAAATCAGTTGTGTAAGAAAGCTATTCAAAGGGATTTCATTTGGTAAGTCATAGTACATCTAATTCTTTATGTACTAAGAGCTAAGATCATTTTAAGTTGACCCATGCACAATATAAGACTAGAAACCCAATTTATAGGAAAGTTTTGAACTCGGCTAAGTACTAGAGGTCTCTTATGACCGTAATACACTTCCCATATATAAGAATAAGGCTTGAAACATAGGTACATGTGAGGATAGAGTTATGGAGTGTCACAATATCTGCCCTTGGGATCATTGATCCTCGAATGAAGGTGAAAGTGGGGAATATACACATGTTTGCTACTCGTGGACTAGTTTGTCCACAGGAAGCTATCCAGATATCGTATTACTCATTTTTAAGGATGTATCTTAACTCAATGGTGGAATAAGAAATATTAACCTCATGCTCATTATTGGAAGGCACGAATAGGTGAGGATATCTAGCTTTCATTTCTGCCTCAACTCCCCAAGTGGCTTCCTCGATGAACTGTTTCCTCCACAATAGTTTAACAGAAGAAATTCCTTGGTCCTCAGTTTATGAACTTGCCGATCTAGTATCTAAGCTGGGATCTTTTCATATGACAATTTGTCTTTGACTCCAATACTCTTTAGAGGCACAACCAGTGCGGGGTCTCCTAAACACCTTTTAAGCATAGAAATGTGGAATACTGGATGAATAACAACTCTCTGGTGGCAATTCTAATTCATATGCCACATTACCAATCCTCCTAATAATCTGGTACAGGCCAATATATCAAGGACTGAATTTCCCTCTTTTTTTTTCGAATCTCATAACTCCCTTTATTGGTAAAATCTCTAGGTACACCCAATCACCTACCTCAAAGTCTAAATCTCTCATTCTAACATCAGTATAAGACTTTTGTCGGCTTTGAGTTGTCTTTAGTCTTTCTTGAATAACTTTCACCTTCTCCATAGCCTGATAGACTAAATCAAGTCCTATCAATCCTGCCTCACCAACTTCAAACCACCCATTAGGTGACCTACACCTCTTTCCATAAAGGGCCTCATATGGTGTCATTTGTATACTTGCTTGGAAACTATTGTTATAGGAAAATTCAATCAAGGGTAAGTGACTATCCCAGTTACCGTTAAATTCTATAACGCATGCCCTCAATATATCCTCAAGTATAGTCCGCTCTGCTTGCGTCTATCTAGGGATGGAAGGCTGTACTAAAATTCACCTTCGTAGCCAGCCCTTTTTGAAAGGACTTCCAAAATTGTGCTGTGAATTGGGCTCTTCTATCTGAAATAATGGTTATGGGAACTCCATGCAATCTAATAATCTCCTTAATGTAAAGTTTGGCATAGTCCTCAGCTGTATCGGATATCTTGACAGGTAGAAAGTGAGCTGACTTAGTCATTTTGTATACGATTGTCCATATCAAATCATGCTGTCTACGAGATCGGGGTAAGCATATTATGAAGTCTATATTAATAATCTCCCACTTCTACTCTAGAATTTCAATATTCTGGGCTATACCACATGGCTTTTGGTGCTTCACTTTGACTTGTTGGTAATTCGAGCACCTAGAGACGAACTCTGCAATGTCCTTCTTCGTGCCACCCTACCAATAAACCTCTCGTAGATCTCTATACATTTTTGTTGCACTGGGGTGAACAAAGTATCTGGCGTTATGAGCCTCAACTAGAATCCCATCTCTAAGGCCGTCAAAACTTGGTACACATAGTCTGCCTTGGTACCTCAGGTCTCTATCTCCCTTTTTGGCAAACACTAATACCTTTTGCTTCTGAACATCTTCTTTCAACTTGAGGAGGATAGGATCTCAGTCTTACTTTTCTTTCACCTCTACTACTAAGGATGACTCTGCCCCATTTTTGACAATCGCACCACCTTCGTCAGAATCTTCAATTCGTACTCCCAAGCGTGCCAGTTTGTGCACTTCCTTAGCTAGTTCTTTCTTTCTATCCTCAATGTGTGCAGTGCTCCCCATGGTCAACTTGTTAAGAGCATCAACAAATATATTAGCTTTACTTAGGTGATAGAAGATGCTCATGTCATAGTCCTTTAACAGCTCCAACCATTTCCTCTATCTCAAGTTCATCTCCTTTTGGCTGAATACATACTGCAAGCTCTTGTGGTCAGGAAATACATCCACATGCCCACAGTAAAGATAGTTTCTCCAAATTTTGAGAGAAAAAATTACAACAATAAGCTCAAGATTATGAGTTGGGTTGTTCTTCTCATTAATCTTAAGCTGTCTAGAGGCATATGTTATCACTTTGCCTTTTTGCATCATTATGTATCCTTGGCCAAGTCTGGAATCATCACAGTACACAACGGAGCCATCAGCACCATCAGGTAGGAAGAAGATTGGAGCTGTAGTCAACCAAGTTTTCAACTCTTGGAAACTCTTCTTACAAGCTTCAGAGCATACAAACTTAACCTTCTTCTAAGTTAGCTTAGTCAAGGGAGTTGAGATAGAAGAAAACTCCTCTACAAAACACTTGAGTAACTTACCAAACCCAAGAAACTCCTTATCTCTGTTGGAGTTGTGGGCCTTGACCAGTTCTTTACTGTCTCAATCTTTTAAGAACCAGCTTGAATGCCCTCACCAGAAACAATATGATCCAAAAACGCCATGAATGCTAACTAAAACTCATATTTGAAAAATTTGGCATACAACTGTTGGTCCTTAAGGGTCTGAAGGATAACTTTAAGACGGTTTATTATGAGGATAGATCAGGATGTCACCTATGAACACAATGACGAACATATCTAGGTATGACCTCAACACCCTATTCAGAAGACCTATGAAAGTCATTGGTGCATTTGTCAGTCCAAATGACATGACCAAGAAATCATAATGACCATAATGGGTTTTGAAAGTTGGTTTAGGGATGTCACTTTCTCTAACTTTGAGCTGATGGTACCTAGATTTAAGGTCTATTTTGGAGAAACACGTAGCACCCTAGAGTTAGTCAAATAGGTCAATAATTCTAGAAAGAGGATACTTATTCTTTATGGTAACCTTATTTAACTGAAGGTAATCTATACACATTCTAAGAGAAGCATCCTTTTTATGCATGAAGAGAACTGGAGCACCCCAAGGTAAGATGCTTGGTGTAACAAAACCCTTATCTATGAGGCCTTTCAGCTGCATTTTCAACTCTGAAGGAGCCATATGGTACAGAGGAATAGATATAGCCTGAGTATATGGAAGGATATCTATCCCAAAGTCTATCTACCGATCAAGAGGAACTCTAGGTAGATCATAAGGAAAGACTTCTGGGAACTCATTCATGACCGGAATTGACTAGAGAGATAGTGTCTCAACACGAGAACCTTTGACTCTAACTAAATGGTATATATATCCTTTGTATATTAACTTTTTGTCTTTGAGGTATGAGGCAAATTTATCCTTAGGAAAAATTGAGCTACCTCTCCACTCAAAGACTGGCTCATTAGGAAACTGAAACTTGACCACCCTGGTTCTGTAGTCTATGGAGGCTAATAAGCATGAAGCATTCCATGCCTAGAATGACATCAAAATCTATCATGTCTAACTCAATCAGATCAACTAAGGTATCTTTTTGGTAAACTGATACTAGGACAAACCCAATAGATTCTTTGGGCTAGAATAGATTCCCCAATAGGAGTGGAAATACTAAAAGGCTCAAGAAGACATTCTGGATTGATCCCAAACTTTGTGGCTACATAGGGAGTCAAAAATGACAATGTGGCACCTAGGTCTAACAATGCATAAACATCATAAGTAAATACTGTAAGCATACCAGTAACCACATATAAGGAGTTCTCCTGCTCCTATCTAGTGGCCATGGCATATAGACAATTTGTGCCCCCACTTGTCCCTAATGTAGCACCCTCTGAACTGGCTTACCCTGTGGTTCTGAAGAAACTAACTGAGATTTGCTATCTCTAATGTTCTGCTTCTGTAATGACCGATAAAATTATTGAAACACCTATAGAGGAGAGACATGCACATAACACATCTTCCTATGCTCCATTTACAAATCCAAGACCGAATTTGCAATCACCACGAAAAATTGAGTGACAAAATAACCTCGTTCAATTTTTAGAGTAACTGGATCAGAAAATAATTTTTTGATCCGAAAATCAAAATAGTGTTGATGCCTGTCAGGGCCGCATGCGCCCTAGTCTCGGACCAATACTTATGTTTCTTAAAAAAAATTCTAGGGGAGGGGAAAAACTCGTTTGAAAAATTGTTGAACAAAAAAATATACAGGCACGCCTAGTCCGTGACGCGGACCGGTTATTCCTAGACTTTTTCTAACCCCTCATAAACGTAAACCATGATAGACTAAGTCATTTTAATTAGAAAAGAGCTTTCAAAACGTAATTCTAAGCCCCCAAACACACAAACTAGGTTAGAGTTCTTGAAGAAGCAAGAGGAGGAGCGAGGGTTTTCGAGTGCAAGGTCAAAGTTTTTCTTCAATTCCAAGTATGTAAGGCTACCTAAAGCATTATACTATGTTCATCCACATACCCCTTCATCAATTTGAGTTGAGATTTTGAGTACTAATTGCATACCTTAAAACCTATAATTCTTGAGTCTTGAATTCTTGTACATGACTGAACTTCTTGAATATATTTGAGTTAATTTATGAGTTGCATCGTTATTTCTATAAGTCATAAATTTATTTTGCATTCTTGATACCTTAACCTTGACTTTAATATTTCATTGCTTATTGACTAAACTGAAATTATGAACCTAACTTTCTAAACTAAGTAATGTGAATTTGAGAAGTATGTTTTATTGTTCCCTATGTGCGTGTGATGATTATCGATTATGTTTTATGTGTTGAGCATGGATTATTTGATGTCACATGATCATAATTCGTAAGAGTCTTTCATGATGTGAAGTGAGTCTTGAGTTGCATTATTTTGAGTTCCTATTTTGAGATATGGAGTTAAATTGAGAAAGTTGATATTGAGCCGATTTAGATGAGTTTTGAGTTGATGAGCATGTTTTAGTCTTGGAAGGAGTATTGAGCACCGAGTTGGGTGATTAAGTATTACCCCAGAACTATGTTTGCTAGCGTAGGATAGTCATATAGTAAACTCTGGTAGCTCACGTCCCAATAGATGGACATTCTCTTTGGATTCGAAAGAGAAGTAAAGGTTGACGTCTTTACCGTGGCAAGTGTAGGATGGGCACAACAACGACATATTTTTGTTGTACATCCCCAAAAACTCATAGTGGTAGAGTTATGTCAGTTAGAGAGACTTCCAAGCAACACTTAAATTGAGCATATCATGGTTTTCGAACCAAGATGTATTAAAAATTGAGTCAAATTTTAAAGCATGTTTTCAAACTTTAGAACTACATCATTTATTTGAGTTAAGTTATGAGATGAGGAGTCGAGCCTTGAGTCATGTTGTTTGATTAAGTTGAGCATTATTTATTCCATGCTATTTTACATACCTTACATTCCACGTACTGACGCCATTCAACATTTTATGATGCAAATATGGGAGATAGAGGACTTCAATGACACACCGTTGAGGTTTAGAGTTCCCGAGTTCTAGAGACTTGGTGAGCCCTTCTTGCTGTTTGGAGGAGCCTGTTGTTATTTTATCAGTTACTTGACTTTCCTTTAACGTGGGTAGACATGACTTGTTATGGTACCATCTAGACGTTTAGAATAGAGGTTTCATAGACCTAAAGTGGAGTTTTATTGAGTATTTCATGTTCAGGCTTAACTTATTTTGAAAGCTATTTATGGCACTTGGTCTTTTATTTAAATGTTTTACATGAGAATTCTTTCGCGGTTGAGTAGATGTGACGATGAGGCCAAGTGGTTCGCTAGGGGACTAGCAATAGTCTTTGAGTGCCAGCCATGTCTAGGATACCCTCCCTGTGCACAACCTCCCTATAGGACAATCCTTCAAAAAGTTCCCCACCTGATAACATCTAAAACCACCATTTGTGCCCACAACACACTCTCCAGGATGAGACCTGCCATACTTACCATAAACTGGATAGCGTATCAATCCTTGAGCTATACTCCCCTGTGACTGGCTGCCCTGAAATATGTGGTTCTGTGATCCCAGCTCAATCCTCACCTTCGGTGTAGGTGCATTAGCTGACGAAGGTGTTGGTCCAGATGTCGTAGGCTAAAAGGATGAATGATCAGCACCTCCAATCCCTTCTTACCTGTCTCCTTGTCTGATGTCTTAACCCTTTTGTTTCTGAGCTCCTCCCTATTCTGCATCTTCTCCTCCTCTACTTGCTACACGTAGGTCATTAAGCAAGTTGTGTCCATATCCCCAATTAGCATAGCATTTCTGCCCTCTCTTATAGTCATCTGAGAGAGCCCTGATACATATAGATCCATCCTAGTACGCATGTCTGCCACCATAGTCGGAGCATAATGGGACAACTGAGTGAATTTGAGGTTGTACTCCCACACACTCACAACTTCCTGTTTCAGATTCAGATACTCCTTCACTTTAGCTTGCCTTAACTCTCTAGGAAAGTACTGTCCTAGAAAGGCCTCCTTGAACACTGCCAACTCAAAGTTCATGCCTGATCACGCTCAAGATACACCTCTTTTTGAAGTAAAAGTAATCATCAAAGTAATTAATCTAACAAAGGCTAGGGTTGAATCCCACAGGGAATATAGGACTTTACAACTTGATTCACTAATAATCAATTCAAGAATTAACTAACTCATTCCCAAAAAAGGGGAGGTTGTAATGATTGATTGGAAATTAAACTAAACTAAATAAAATTGAAAGACAAGCAACAATAGAGAATAACTTGGGTATTTTCTCCATGATTCACTAACTCGACATCCTCGGATACCATAATGCCCAACTAGAATATAGCATGTAGGATGGTAATTTAGGTTCTTCCAACCATTTAGTCAAAGATGAAGGTCGAATTTTACTATGGGACTTGACCCATCTCCATAGTGTGCTCAACTAACCATTACCTATAGTCCCAGTCCAAAAACCTCCCTTTGGTCGGGTTCGGTTGATTAGACGAGAACATATCATCAAATCCTGTTAATCAATCTTTTTTCCTATTCATCACCACCTAGATCAGGAAGGTAACACTAAGCGAGTTATAATGTTGGCCACTATTAGAAAGAATTCAAAATGAAGAGAAATTATTAATACATGCAAATACCCATTCTAAGAATTGTAAATAATTCGAGTTTTCTAAGTTAGATTCTCATAGTTTCCACAACCCCAAATTGTGGGTTTAGCTACTCATATCTTGGGAAAATAAAGAAACAATGAATAGAGAAGACACAGTTAGTCACTTACCCAAGAAGATTGAAGAACAAGAAAACCCAATTTGTATTGAGAATCACAAAATTGAAAGATGAATTGAATCTACAAGTGAATCTCTTCTCTAAAATTTAGTCTCCAAAACTAAAACCCTAAAGATATTCTATTTCTTGCTCTACTCTATTCTCAGTTGTTCTCCTTGTAAAATCTGAAAAGCTCCTCTTAAATGACCTAGTATTACTATTTATAGCATTTACAAAGAAGTCATTCAAATAATTAAAAAACTGATCGCGCACCCTACGACTTGCAGTTACGACTCGTAGCTTGGGCCACCAGTCGTAAAATGGCTTGCGCATTCAACTTTTGAATTTTGGACTTCACTACTACGAAACATCTTCGCGAGTTGTAGTCTGATCTATGACTCATATTGTCCTCTCGCAGTCCATAACTGCAACATTTGGTCCAAAACTGGGGAACACTAGAAATTGCTACGAAATCTTTTGATACAACTCAAAGAGTAATCTATGACTCGTAACTTGGTTTCTTATAGCTGAACTTTAGGTTTGGCTTCAACACTGTAAATCTCCTTGAGCCACCTCTACGACTAGTAAAACTGAGCTATGACTCGTAGAGGATCTCGTGTGTCTTCAGAAATCAGCAAAACCTATATAACTTTTCTCAAAATTATGCCAACCTGCTTTTCCTGTAAAAACAAACACAAAAATCATACAAACCGTAAATGTCGCATTGAGAACACACAAAATCTCAAGTTTTAGGTATCAAATGTGTTGGTATTTTGATAGCACATCAACAACCTCAACTTAAAATTGTTGCTTGTCCTCAATCGACGACTCAATCCAGTTAGATAACACAACACACAGAACAAAACTAATGGCATATATCTTGCACAATTCATGCTCAAGTACCCACACCAACTTTTTAAAACAAGATCAGATAGCTGTTTTGGAAAACCAGATATAATGATGAAATCGAAAACATAACTATGATAAGTAAGAGAATATCTATGATCCACAATCACCTAACAAGTCAAGTGCTAACAGTGTTTGCAAATGCCCTCACAGAAAGATTAACACTGGGACTGTGCAAACACACTCACATTCACAAAGATATTAATGCACATTGACTAATATCATAGGCTTACCCCTATGCTCATGACTCACTTTTTCAATTAGCCAGACTAGGATCGCTCTAGGACTTTCTAGGCTTGTAATGTAGGCTCATGGGGTGTTGGTAGGGAATTTTTGGAAACATAGTGACTAAAGAACATCCTTGAACCTCGTTTTTCACCACTTACACCTTACCAGCTCAATCATTTCACCTTATTCTCCCTTTTTCTCCATTTTCAAGGTTTTTCGGGTATTATCTTCTCATTTTTTTTTAGCTTTTGCATCATTTTCACACATCATTTTGCTTCTAATCTCAATCTAAGACATCTTTTTCTTTCTCCTTGTACATGATCTTCTTCTTTTTATTTCCATTCTCAACTCACCACCTTATTTCGTGATTTACCTCTACACGAGCACCCTTAACTTAGGTTTTTAGCCTATTTTGAAGTATACAATATCTAACCTCCAAAGAAATGCCACTTTTGGTAGCCACCCTCAACTTAGGCGTTTTGCTTCCATCAAGGTTCACAATGCTCAAGGACAAACCAGGACCAATCTCAAGGTTCATCAAGAGACAAGGCTAGCTTAATTACGTTTTTAAGAAAGAATTGGTTCATGTAAGGCTTAAATATTTGGAATAAGGGATAAAACATCATTTGGTTGATTCGTTAAAGGTAAAATGGACTAGTTAAAGAACAAAGGTCTAGGGTCCCCTCCTAATCCATTTAGTCTACCATCCAACTTAGAGTAATAGGATAAGTTTTGAATTAACACAAAACATGCATGAATCTGGCAAAATAAGCTCACTCACACATGGCATTGCATACATTATCAACAAAAAAACTCACAAATCATGTTCATATTTCAATTACCCTCATTCATCAAGACATATATTGCCAAACACCCAAATATGCAAGGTTACAATTTAACTACTAATAAAAAATTTTGGTGGGTACCAATTTTCAAAATATTTCAAAATAATCATCAAAACATTGTACATGCCATAATTTCAAGTACTACATGATACAAATATTATCTAAAACAATGTAGACATGCTGGTTCAATAAAAATTAAATATCCACGAGAAAAAGAACATAGACAAGAAAACCTCCGTATTAAAATTTGGGGTGGTTATAGACCAAAAGCTACTTAGACTTCACCTTAGTCCATAACTGCTCACACCCCATTTAAAATATTGTGCATTGACCTCATTGTACCCACTCAAGAAAACATATAAGAGTAGGGGCCAGAAAACATACCTCGACATTCAAACACCTATCCACTTTGGGTTGCCTCCAAAGGAGTACCTGATTTATAGTCGCGGCACGACATAACTATCTTGAGTACTTAAACTTCCATAGATATCATTCTTCAACCGTCTTTATCTCTTCTATATTTCCAAAGCACGACTTGACTCTTTGGCCGTTTACTTTGAAAGTGCCTCCATTTTGTCTCTCCAATTGAACGACCCCGTGATCAAAGACGTGTGCTACCCGAAAGGGTCCCAACCATCTGCTTTTGAGCTTCCCAGGGAAAAACTTTAATCTAGAGTTGAAAAGTAGAACCAAGTCCCCTAGTGTGAATTGGCAATTTTTTATGCGGTGATCATGTTATATTTTCATTCTTTGCTTATACTGGGCCAAGCTCTCATATGCTTTTAATCAAAACTCATCAAGCTCATTAAGTTGGCTCAATATAGAGGTAGCTGCATCATTTCAATCTAGATTCAACTTCTTCAATGCCCATACTGCTTTATGCTCAAGTTCCACGGGTAAATGATATGCCTTCGCAAAAACAAGTTGATACAGGGACATGCCAATATGTGTCTTGAATACGGTCTGGTATGGTCATAATGCATTATCAAGCTTTCTAGATCAATCTGTTCGGTTTGCATTCATAGTCTTAGATAAAATTTGTTTAATTTCCTTATTCAACACTTGATATGCTATCAAAATACAACATAATTGGTAATACAAGAAATTTTGCAAGCTCCTAATGTGACCTTTTATGATTTTTATGTTGTTATTTCAGAAAAGATAGGTTGGCATGATTTTGGAAGAAAATTATAGATTTTGCTGAACTGTAGGACATACAAGCCATCTTACGAGTTGTAGTCCAAGCTACGAGTCATAGGGTGCTCTCGTAGCAAAAAACAGTGAGCAAAACCAAGAATTTGCCAAGTGAAGGTTAGCCCTACGAGGCCACCTTATGAGTTGTAGGTCTCACTATGACTCGTATAGGAAGGATCGTAGTAAGAAATAGAGAGAAAAAACTTTGGACCAAGAACTGAAGGCCTAGACTTCGAGAGGAGCATATGAGTCGTACCCATGCAACGACTAGTAATAGATGGTCATAATAGTCAAGACCAAAATGTCAAGTGCTGACTACGAGACCCCGATTATGACTTGTATGTCATCCTATGAGACATATTTGTGTAACGTACCTACTGCCAGCTGTCTTTTCTATTTAATTTTAAGGGTGAAACTATAAATAGTATAGATACTTAGTGGTAGGGTTATAGAAAAAAGAGCTGATTCATTGAATATTTCAGAGAACACTTTGAATATTCTCTCTTGAATATTCTAAGGGTTTTTCGAAGGTTTAGTGTAGATTCTCATTTTTAATTGAAGACCCACTTTTGGGGATTGCAAATAACCCACATTGTACTCATTCTCCATTAATCCAAGCTTGTGGTTTGTAACTTGTGGTGTTCTTGTTCTTCATTGTTTTGGGTAAACTCTCAACTATGTCTTCAATTGGCATTGTTGTTCATTTTTCCTTAACCATGAGTAGCTAAGCACCCACAACTTGGGGTTGTGGGAACCATGAGTAGTTGACTTGAAATAGCCTAGACTTTGTGCATTTCGTTGATTGGAATTTTGCATGTGTTGTTTATTTTCCTTCATTTTGCTTGATATTTGATGGAAGCCAACACCAAACCCTACCTACTATCATGATCACAACCAAGGCAGTGACGAATAGGAAAAAGGAAGTAAATGATAGGATTCAATTGATGTGTTCGTCTAATCAACCAAACCTGACCAAGGGTAGGTTGATAGAGACAATATGTAATGGTTAGTTAGCACACCATGATTGTCGATCACGCGCCATGGCGGAATTCGACCTTCACCTTCACAAGAGGTCTGAAAGAACCTAATTTACCATCCTGCATGCAAATACCCAATTAGAGTTATGTTGTCTAAGGTAATTGAGTCAACGAATCATGAGGAACACAATCTCCAAGTTGTCCCTAAATTTGAGTGTCTTTCCATATAGTTAGTATAATGTTCATTTTTATTTTTGTTCTTAAATCACAACCCCCACCCCCACCCCCCATTTAGAGATTTTAGTAATCGATGCTTGAAATGATTGGTAGTAGATCTCTATAGCTAAGCCTCGTATTCCCTATGGATTCAGTCCTAACCTCTAGTTAGGTTAATTGCTGACAGCGATCGCTTTCTTATTGGAGCATGAACATCATCAAAACTTATGGCGCCTTGTCGAGGAATATGACTAGGTTCTTGACTTGATTTCACAATTAGTTAGTTCAAGTATTATTTTCTAGATTCTCTTGTATTTTACTTTTATTGTTGTTTTTGTTGTTTGATCTTATTTGCAAGGCGTACTAGGTTGTATGCCCAACACAAGGAGCCAAGTCAATCCCTTAGCTCCGTTCAATTCCATCGACTCTTTAGGAGAATGACTCAGGTGAATGAGGATAACACGATTGAGGAAGAAATGAATGTGAATGATGATACTGGAAGAGAAGAGAATCCACCACCAAGGGATGATAGACCACAACTGAGGGATTTCAATGAAAACACTTATGGTTGGAATCGATATCGCTTGAACCCTATGAACGTGGATGTTACTGGTGCTATAGTGCTTCCTCCATCACTGGAAGATGCTATGTTCTCGGTGTCAAGTGGATTACTGTAAATGCTCCAGAACCGTGGTTTGTTCACAGGGCTACCTTCAGAGGATCCCCACTATCATTTCGATAATGTCGTCTTCCTTTGCAAGAGTGTCATAGGGACACAAAATCTTTCTCTTGATGCAGTTGGTTTATGGGTGTTCCCATTGTCACTAACTGGTAATGCAGTTATTTGATTATCTGAGCTTCTTCTGGGTACAATAGCAAGCTAGACAGAGCTTCAGATAGTATTTCTAGAGAGATATTTCCCAAGATCAAAGAAGCTTAAGCTCAATTTTGAGCAATTGTTGGGTGACTATTAGTACCACTTGGGAAAGACTCATGAAATGCTGGAGGATGGTCCCTGATCATGAGATTCTTGATGATTCCTTGGTTGAGATTTTCTATCAGGCGCTTGACCAGAATAGTCAAGCTTATGCAGATACAATCATGAGAGGCATGTTTCTTGACCAACCTTTTACATTGATAGCTGGGAGCAGGTGGTTAAAACCAATAGAGCTTGAGGTCAAAGAGAACAAGGTACAATGAAGACTTCTTGTGCGATCAACACCAACACTAAGCAAGTAAAGGTCAACAAATAGATCATGGAACAACTTGCTCAACTTTGCACGAGTATGGACTTGGTCTTAAAGAAAAACCAACCAAGTGTTCAAGCGGTAGCGCACCAAACTCCTAAGGCTCCGTATGAAGATCCATTATTTGATAAAAATGCTTGCTTTGTGAGTAACCAAGCGGCGGGTTTTTGGAACAACCCCCAAGGGTCCAACTCAGACTATTAGAGGCAAGGTTTCGAGAATCATGGTCAGAACTACAATAGTGATAGTACTTATAGAGATAACTGATGTGGCTACTATGAAAGAGAGTAAGTGACGGATACCGAATTGGTTAGAAGAGATGGCTATAGGAATAGTCCTTATGTGCTGCCCGATAACTTTGATGTCGTGCCAACTACTTCGAGGCTTGAAGAGATGTTTTAAAAGTTTTTGAAAAGAGCTGACCACCAAGATGAGACCTTGAAAGGAATGAAATCGGACATTTCAAGCATAAAGCAAAAGATATAGTATCATTCTATGGCAATTAAGTAGTTGGAACAACAATTTGGGCAAGTGTCTTCACAATTGAACCAATACCAAAAGGGCACCTTACCAAGCAACACGGTTCAAAATCCCAAAAATGATGGGCATTGCCTGGCAGTCATAACTCAAAGTGGCAAAAGCACCGTCAATCCCACTATGCCATTGATTGAGGATGAAGCCTATGAGAAGGGCATTGATGGCAAAGTATTGATTGCGGAAGAAAGTCTAGAGAGTAATAGGGTGCAAAGCAAAGAGGTGGAAGAGCAAGAGAAAGTCAAGGTGATCCCGTAAACACCTTTCCTTTTCCCTCAAAGACTTAAGAAAAAGGAGGAAAATGGCAAATTCAAGCATTTCTTTTCAATGTTTAAACAATTATCCATCAACATCCCCCTCTTAGAGGCTTTGGAGAAGATGCCCGAGTACGCCAAGTATATGAAGGATTTGGTTACAAAGAAGCACACTTTAAGCCAATAGCTCTCACAAGAGCTCCAATAATATAGTGTTATCATGACCAAGTGCCTTGTTAAAAAACAAGAGGACTCCAATGCAATCACCATTCCTTGCACCATTGGTTATGTTGAATTCGCAAGAGCATTGTGCGACTTAGGAACGAGTATTAATCTAATGACTCTTGTCGTGTTTAAAAAGCTTGGTCTTGGCACTCCTACTCTGACGAGAATGCGGTTGCTCATGGCGGATCGAATTATCAAAAGCCGGAAGGAATATTTCTTGATGTGCTTGTAAAGGTTGATAAATTCATCTTTCCCACGGACTTTATTATCCTTGATTCTGAGGTTGATTTCGAGGTGCCCATTATATTGAGAAGACGATTTCTGGCTACCGAGAGAGCCTCGGTGGATATGGGTTTAGGTCAACTACGGTTCAGGGTCAATGATGCAGAAGTGGTGTTTGACATTTGCAAATTAATGAAACGTATGGATGAGTAAAAGAGTGAAGTTTGGGCCATTGAAGACTTTTGATGATGGATGATGACAAAATTGAGCCATGACGTTAAATATAGCGCTTCTTGGGAGGCAACCCATGTATATTTTATGTTTTTGACTTGTTTTAAGTTTAATTTGGTTATTTGATTTATAAGGTAGTAGTTTGATGTTTGTTGAGATGTTTTAAGAAACTAGATCAATTGTATTATTCTAGATATTAGTGTATTTTGAAGTGTGATTTGTAGGGACTGACTAAAAGTTGTAGAGTTGAAGAAAATTTCATGAGGAGCGACCTCTATGAGTAGGCCTATCGTAGTCCACACCATGACTCATAGTCATGCTTCCTAGAGGGAAACAATAAGGACTTAAAGTTGGCACTCATACTATGAGCCAACCTTACAATTCGTAGGGTCACCTAAGAGCCGTAAGTGGGGTTCGTAGTGCCTAGGTATGGATTCTAAATTTTTTTCTAAGTGTTGGGGCTACTACGAGACCAGTACCTAAGAGTCGTAGGAGCCCCTTCTACACATAGTCAGGGTTTCGTGGACTCGATACATGATTTTCAATTGTCGGCCCAATTTATTATATAAGAGGTCAAAATTCATTTTGACCACTTACCGCACTTTGAAAGCCCTAATTAACATAATATTTCCCAAATTCCTCTCCCCTTCACTGTTTCGATCACCGTCCCTACCATCCACGTCATTTTCTGGCAAGTATTCCAGCGAGTGCGGAATTCTAGGGTTCTTGTCTTTCTTCTTGTTTGCTCAATACATCTTTTTGATTTTTGATCACTCATTTGGTAAGTATCCTTGATTAAATTTCAACACACTCTTGTGATGAACTACTGATACTGTATGATTCTGTGTTGTTGATCATAGTAAAGATACCCATGAGATAATGACCTTGCATAAGTATGAGAATTAGGGTTGAGTCGTTTGGAATTCCCTAGTATTATTTTTGTTTCTATGAATGTGCTTGTTAGGTGGTTATAATGTTTCCTTGTTGATCATATGAGTTTAATGATTGATTTTTGGGTGACAAATTTTCAAAATCATGAGGGAATTGAAGTTTGGGGATATTGGTGTGCACAACATTTACTCATGCATGATACCAGTTTGTGGAGTTGTTGTAAACTCTCTTAGAACCTCCATTGTAGTGTATTGTTGTTGATGATTATGAGTGAGAGATTAGGTGATCTTGGGTATTTTGAAAGTAATTGAGGATTGTTGTTTGATTGTGGGGTACTAGTGATTGTGTTGACATAGTCCATATTTGGTTTAATTATGTGTTTGGAATGATGTGTTGCTTCAACGTTGCTCGAGTTTGCTATTTGAATGGATTTTGGTTCTTTTGGGGAGGTTACAGGCACTACAGGTGCCTGTTGTTCTTTGCTACGAGGACTTTCTATGATGCATAGGATGCCCAAAGAGTCGTAGAAGTCCCTCGTAGGAGGCAAAAATCACCTATGGTTCCTTAAACACTTACCATAGGAGATCCACCTATGACTCGTAGTGTCTACTACGAATCATAGTAAGGGACTCATGGAATCTACCTTACTTTAAATTGTATTATATTCCTTACTATGAGCACAGACTATGACTCGTAGGTCATCCTATAAGTCATACCTGAGTCTCATTTCTGTGATCAAAATGTCATATTTCAAGCACTTCAGCACTGTGTGACTCATAGGTTAACCTACGAGTCCTACCTGCGCCTCGTATCTGAATATCTGCATCTGGTTCAATGACTTTTGTGTTTCTTTTATTGCTTATTTTCTCTTTCTTGTTATTTGCTTAGTTGATTCTGGTTTTAACAAATACCAAGGTGCTCACTTTGCGGTTTGTTTTGTCAATTTACAAGTATTATGCCTCCGAAAGACAAACAAGCCATATAAGCCTTTAGGAGTAAGTTGGTGGACGAATCTTCTGAAACAGAACAATCTGAGAGATCTGTGGAAGTCCACTGAGTTAGCATAGACCCTGAGGCAAATGTGCCTCAAACTCACCCACACTGCACAGGTGACAGTAGAGGTTGATAGTCCGTCCCAGTTTGAGGAGGAGGGCACTGGTAACAGGTCTGGTAGTAGTTTGCCGTAGATGACTTCTACTCACACTGAGACCAAATCAAAGGAGGGGTCACATGCACAGCAGGAAGAAGCGGAATCACAATCGTTGGTCGATCCAAGATGAGGTATCCTTGGAATGAGAGATTTATATGATAAGGGGTTAAAGTTCAAGGGGCAGGGAAAGCATGTTTGATAGTTCCACGAGGAGTCGAGATTAAATGACTCTGGGTTGGACAGAGTACCAGGATTAGACACAAAGATTGATAGACTCGGACTATGATGGACTTCGCAGCGACTGGGAAAATATGCCCCTTATTTGGTCAGAGAGTTTTATATGGCATATTATGCTGCTCCTCCGAGGCCTGCCTAAGAACAAGAAGGCTATTGATCAACCTAACCTACGAGTGGTTTTGGTTAGGGATCAGAGAGTTGATATTTCCGAGGAAACCATTCGACGAGTTTAGTTTAGGCCCAACTACAGGGTGTCGCGTTCAACTGCAAAGTATGATGGTCAAGTTTCAAAGATGAGGAAAGCGGTGAATGAGAAAGACATTGGGGTCAAAATTGAGCTACTTCGGTTGATTGCCAGCTAGATATGCAAGGAAGGTTTCGAGCCTACGTTTGTCACAAACCATGCTGATCAGATAGTGAAGGCCCACCTCTCCTTCCGGGCCATGTTTTGGTGGTCTATTATCTATTGGTGTATTATGCCAACCTTGATAGATAATATCATCACTTTGGAGTGACTCATATTATTAGCCAGCATTTTAGCTGGCTACAATACTAATTGGTCCCCAGTCATAGCTGAGCAAGTACACGAGTCCACTGTTAGGACTAGCACTTCACTGCCATTCCCTATATCGATTCATCACTTGTACAGTGCAGTAGGTGTAGATCAAGGCTGATGAGAACTCGGTGGCCCAACAGAGGGAAGTTTCTCCTTCATTACCAGATCCATTCCCTGTTGAGCCTCAGATGCAGGAGCTAGCCCCAGCTACCAGTGCTACTCCAGCCATAGTAGAGTTATGTGCAGCTATTGAGATCGAGGCAATTCCATCTTCCAACACCCCTGCACCAGCACCTTCTAGTACATAGGTTGATTCTCTTATATCCGCTATTTTTTTTGACGCATTAGTGCTCAGGATGGAGACAGTGGAGTTCAAGTTGTAGAGGTGAGCTGGCCAGATCAGACCATATGTCCGTCAGAAAGTCCAGGACTCAAAGGAGAGGGCAAAGGCATTTGCTCATGATATGATAGATCAAAGAGTTAGAGTGGTTGATGCCCGAGTAGATGCCTTTGAGGAGAGGGTCCAGAAGAGGTTTGCGGATGCCCAGCCTGCTGACATTAGTACAGTAACAGAGGAGTTGGCCAAGTTCAAGGACGATTTGTTGAAGATGTTAGCAGCCCCTATAACAGCCCCGGAGGTGGCATCGGCCGGTGATGATATATTTGACCTATTTGATGACCGCCCACATGCCCACGAGAAGAGGCCTCTCCGAAGTGATGACCCAGTGGTGAGCCAAAAGAGGCCTAGGATTGATGATGAGGTATTCGCACTGGAGGAGCAGATATCGGAGGTGGTGATTCAGGAGTCCCTAGCTCTGGCAGCATTGAGCAGGGATCAGGAGGTGTAGATAGCACAGGGAGAGAGTAGCAGGCAACTGCATCCCGTACCACCGAGGAGGTGACCGAGGCCCAGGACCCCCAGGACCAGACAGATGCCAGTGCTTGAGCACCATTATGTTTGATATTTGGACCCCAACCCTTACTTGCTATTTATGGATACTTTGATCTTTTTGTTAGACAATATTTTCATTATGTTGGTTTTTGGATATTTTTAAATATTTTGTTTTGAATGTTGTTTTTAAATATGTTTTGGATGTTTGGTTTTGAAATGTTGGTTTTTAGTATATATATATGTGTGTGTTTTGGATATTTGGTTTTTATATATGTGTTTACTTTGAGCACAAAGTATTTTCTATTGGTGGGGTGTGGGAAGTTATGGATTAGCGTGAAGTCTGAGTAACTTTAAGTCCATAACTTCTCCTATTTTTTATCCGAAAGTTTTCTTACCACGTTTCTTTTTCCTTGTAGATGTTTTTAATTTTTGTCGAATCAGCATGTTTAGGTAGTGCAGACAATTTGTAGATATATTGTAGTTACTATCTTTTGGCATATTTAGTAGATATATAGTAGTTACTATCTTTTAGCATATATATATATATATAGTCTTTAAATGCTTTTTAAATGTTTTAAAAAATTTGATATCCTCAAAATTTTTGAGATTGTTGGTTATTAGTGCAATCATGCATATGATCATCTGACAATGTTTGTTCTGATAAAGAGAAGACTAGTAGATGCTTGAAGCATGACCTGTTAGTCAATACTTGATTGTGTTTGCGATGCCATGTGTATGAGCTAATTTTGCCACATTCATTATTATGTATGGACTTAGTACTTGCCTTGTTACTCTAAGTTTGGATTGGTGATGTTGTTGATTGGCAAAAGATCTTAGGCCATTATTCTCTTAGTGAAGTCCACTTTTGCTTATATGACCTACCAAATACGATAGTTTATCCCTTGTTCCAATTGTTTGAGCTTTTCATGCGCCTATGCTTTCCTGACACCTATACCCTAGTCTTGTTTTATAAAATACCTTGATATTGACCCTGGTGTATCCTTGAACATGTGAACCTTGATTGAGGCTAAAAGCCTAAGTTGAGGATGGCTATGAATAGTAGCCCTAGTTTGGGGAATAGATATTGTGTGCTTCACTTCAGGCTAAAAGCCTAAGTTGAGGATGACCCTTATTGTGGTGAAGTAATGAAAATGAGGTGGTTAGTTGGGAAATAAAGAAAGAAATGAAGAAGTCATGTTCCGGGTGAAAGAAAAGAAAAGAAAAGTTGACTTGGATTGAAGAGAATAGAAAAAATAAGTTCAAAAATAAGGCACAGCTGAAAAAGAGAAAAAAAGCACCCAGGAAAAGCTTGAAAAAGGAGAAGAAGGTCGGATTTGGTGAAATTGGTTGAGTTATAAAGGTAAGAGTGTTGATAAAAGTGGTTCAAGGATAGCCTTTAGTCATTACATGCCTCAAATGCCATACCAAAGCCCCATGAGTCTATGTTACAGGCCATTAAGTCCTAAAGTGATCCAAATCCATTTTTTCGTCAATCAAGAAGTTGATTATAGAGGCAATCCTATGGTGTTAGTCATTTTGCATGAATTTCATTTGTGAGAGTGAGAATACTTGCACAGTCCCTAAATTTTAAATGCACTTTGAGTGAGAAAGAGGGACTTCTTTTCTGTGAAGGCATTTTTACTGCATGATTGGCGTATGACTAATTCAGTGATTGTGGATTATTGATACTCCTTCATTTGTCATAGTTGGATTGTCGAATACATCTTTGTATTTTGGTTTGCTTAGTAGCTTTGCAATCAAGTGTTGAAAGTGAGAGTTGTGTACCTGAATTGTAGTTAAGTGATGTATATGCCATTAGAGTAGCTGCTACGTATTTCTCATTATCTATTTAGATTTAGTAGTCCCTTGAGAACAAGCAACAATTCTAAGTTGAGGGCATTGATGTGCTATCAAAGTACAACATATTTGGTGCCCAAAATAAGGGATTTTGCGACTTTTTATGGTTTTTATATGTTTTTATATTGTTATTACAGAAAAGATAGGTTGACATGATTTTGGGAGAAAATTAAAGATTTTGCAGAAGTGCAAGACATACAAGCAATCCTATGAGTCGTAACCCAAGCTACAAGTCGTAGGGTGCTCTCGTAGCAAGAAACAGTGAGCAAAACCAAGAATCTGCTAAGTGGAGTTCAGCCTTATGAGGCCACCATACGAGTCGTAAGTCTCACTATGACTCGTATAGGAAGGATCGTAGCAAGAAACGGAGAGCAAAAACTTTGGACCAAGAATTGACAGCCTAGATTATGAGAGGATCATATAAGTCATAGCCCATGTAACGACTCGTAATAGTGGGTCATAACAGTCAAGTCCAAAAGGTCAAGTGCTGACTACGAGACCCTGATTATGACCCGCAAGTCATCCTACCTGTTGTATCTGTGCGACGTATAAGTTGTCTGCTGTCTTTTTTATTTAATTTTTAGGGTTAAATTGTAAATAGTCTAAATACTTAGTGATAGGATTTTAGAAAACAGAGCTGATATATTGAATATTTCATAGAACACTTTGAATATTCTCTCTTGAATATTCCAAGGGTTATTATGGGGTTTAGTGGAGATTCTCATTTTTAATTTGAAGACCCACTTTGGGGGATTGCAAAAGTCCCACATTGTACTCATTCTCCATTAATCCAAGCTTGTGGTTTGCAACTTTTTGTGTTCTTGTTCTTCATTGTTTTAGGTAAACTCTCAACTATGTCTTCTATTGGCATTGTTGTTGATTTTGCCTTAACCATGAGTAGCTAAGCACCCACAACTTGGGGTTATAGGAAGCATGAGTAGCTGACTTGAAATAACCTAGACTTTGTGCATTTTCTTAATTGGGGTTTTGCATGTATTGTTTATTTCCCTTCATGTTGCTTGATGTTTGGTGGTGGCCAATACCAAATCCTGCCTACTATCACGATCCCGACCAAGGTAGTGACGAATAGGAAAAGGAAAGTAAATGATAGGATTCGATTGATGTGTTCTCATCTAATCAACCAACCTGATCAAGAGGAGGTTGACTGGGACAATAGGTAATGGTTAGTTGGCACACCATGGCTGCCGACCATGTGCCATGGCGAAATTTGACCTTCATCCTCACAAGAGGGCTGGAAAAACCTAAGTTACCGTCATGTGTGAAAATTCTCAATTAGAGTTATGTTGTTTAGGGTAATTGAGTGAACGAATCATAGGAAACATAATCCCTAAGTTCTCCCTAAATTTGAGTGTCTTCCCGCATAGTTAGTATAGTGTTTATTTTTATTTTTTTTCTTAAATCACAACAAACCCCCTCCCCCCCACCCCACCTCCATTTAGAGATTTTAGTAATCGATGCTTGAAATGATTGGTAGTGGATCTCTATAGTCAAGTCTTGTATTCCCTGTGGGTTCAACCCTAACCTCTGGTTAGGTTAATTGCTGACAGCAACCACTTTCTTATTGGAGCGTGAACATCATTAACACTTCCACTTGCCCACTTGTTTGGGGATGATAGGGCATCGCCACCCGATGTTTCACTCACTTTTTAAGTAAATCTTTAAAGAGTCTATTGCAAAAGTGAGAACTTCCATCACTGATAATAGCCCGAGGAGTACTAAATCTTGAGAAGATGTTCCTTTTGAGAAATGTTATGACACTTTTACCCTCATGGTTAGCTAGATCTACGACCTCCACCCACTTGGATATATAATCCAAAACAACTAAGATGTACTTGTTCTCATGTGAGCTAATAAATGGTCCATGAAAATTTTCCACACATCAAACAACTCAATCACCAAAATAGGATTTAAAGGGATCTCATGCTTGCGCGTAACCCCACCTTCACTTTGGCACCTATCATAAGCTTTGGCATAGTCATGAGCATCTTGGTGGATTGTGGGCCAATAATATCCACATTGTAAAATTTTGTGAGATATTTGAATCCCGTTATGATGTCCACCCACTAGTGACGAATGGCATGCTTCAAGTACGCTCATCATTTCCACCTCAAGGACACAATGACGAATAATACCATCAGCACATACACGGAATAAGTATTGGTCATCCCAAAAGAACTTCCTTACATTATTCATAAACGTTCAATGTTGATATGTGTTTAAGTCTGGTGGCATAATGTCACTCACTAAATAATTTGCATAGTCTGCAAACCAAGGTATAAGATCATGACATGCAACCAACACTCCTTCATCAGGAAGGAATCATTTATCTCTAGTCCATCATCAAATTGCAATATTGCTCCATCTTCTAATCTAGATAGATGATCTGCAACCTAATTTTATGTTCCTTTTCTATCAATAACATCAAAGTTGAACTCTTGCAAGAGAAGTACCCATCTTATCAACCTTGGTTTCGAATCCTTGTTGGCCATCAAATATTTAAATGTTGAGTGGTCTGTATACACTACCACTTTGGCTACCAACAGATATGAACGAAACTTTTTGAATGCGAAGACAAATGCAAACAACTCTTGCTATGTGATAGTGTAATTCTTTTGGGCCTTATTCAGGACTTTACTAGCATAATATAGGGGATGTAACACTTTCTCCTTGAGCTGTCCCAATACCACTCCTACAGCAACCCACTTGCATCACACATGATTTCAAATGGCTTGGACCAATCAGGAGCTACAATAATTGGTGCTGAGATCAACTCTTTTTCAACTTCTCAAAGGCTTTTATGCATGCATCATCAAATACAAACTTGGCATCTTTCTCCAATAATTTGCACAATGGGTGTGAAATTTTAGAGAAGTCTTTTTTAAACCTTCGATAAAATCTTGCACGCCCCATAAAACTCCTCACACCATTGACCGAAATGGGTGGTTGAAGCTTCTCAATTACCTCAAATTTAGCCCTGTCGATCTCAATGCCTTTGCAAGATATTCTATGACCCAACACAATACCCTCTTTAACCATTAAATGATACTTTTCCCAATTTAGCACCATATAACTTTCTACACATCTTTGCAATACATCATGCAAGTGTACAAAGCAATCCTCAAATGAGTTTCCAATAACATTGAAATCATCCATGAATACCTCAATAGTACTCTCTACCATATCTGAGAAAATGGACATCATGCATCTCTGAAATGTTACTGGAGCATTACACAATGCAAATGGCATCCTCTTAAATGCGAAGGTGCCATAGGGACATGTGAAAGTAGTTTTCTCTTGATCCTCTGGAGCGATGATGATTTGATTATAGCCAGAATACCCTTCAAGGAAACTGTACCACCCTTTTTCTGCAAGTCTATCAAGCCTCTGATCCATGAATGGCATTAGAAAGTGATCCTTCTCTATTGAGGCATTAAGCTTTCTGTAATCTATACACACCCTCCACCCGTGATTAGCCTCATAGGAATCAATTCATTGTTAGTATTAGGTACCACTGTGATACCCTCTTTCTTTGGAAAACACTGTATCGGGCTCACCCATTTACTATCAGTGATTGGGTAGATTACTCCTGCATCCAACCATTTAACGATCTCTTTGTGGGCTACTTCTTGCATAGGAGGATTCAGGCGCCTCTGATGTTCAATACTTGCTTGTGTGTACATATCCCAGGAGGGATACCAATAATATCTGCAATAGTCCATCTAATAGCCTTTTTAAATTGTTTGAGCACTGCTACAAGGGCATCTGCTTGCTCACCATTCAAGTTTGCAGCTATGATGACCAGCAATCTATTGTTCTCTCCCAAGAATGCATATTTCAAATGTGATGGAAGTACCTTCAATTCTAACACCGGTGGTACCTCTATAGAGGGCCTTGTGGGTGGCATCTCCCAATTTTGCAAATCTAGCTCCAACTTAGTTTAGCGTCTAGGGCCAAACGACACCCCTAGAGCATTTACTGTCTCCTCATAATCTAGAATACCATCACTGTCAAAATTCATCAATACTGCCTCCAAAGTGTCAACACCCAATCATAACTCAATTGGTACCTCTGACTCATCATCATCAATAGTCTCTATAACTAAAACCACTCTCATATCACTGTCCTTCCTTACTTGTTGACACATATTGAACATGACCCTATCTTTACCAAATCCGAATGTGAGTAGGCCCTTCTCCATGTCAACCAAAGTGCGACCAGTAGCTAAGAAGGGCCTCCCCAAAACAATAGGAACTGCAAATCAACCTCATAATCAAGAATAAACAAAATCTGTTGGAAATATAAAATTTTCAACTTTTACCAACATATCATAGAGTATCCCCACAGGTTTCTTGATTGTTCTATCCGTCATTAACAACCGCATCTTGGTAGGAGTAGGAATTTCCAAACCAAGTTTCTTGAAAATCACCAAGGGCATCAAATTGATGATAGCACCCAAATCACAAAGTGCTCTTGCAAATTCTACCTCTCCTGTAGTGCATGATATAGTGAAAGCAATTGGGTCTTCACATTTTTGAGCCAATGACTTGGTCATGATCGCACTACAATGTTGGAGATCTTTAGAAAGCTCTTGACTCACAATCTGTTTCTTCGTAACCAAGTCTTTCATGTACTTTGCAAAACCCGGCATCATCTCTAAAACTTCATTCAAAGGGATGTTGATGGTTAGTTACTTAATCATAGATAGGGAGCGTGTGAACTTGCTTTCTTCTTCCCTCTTTTTGAGTCTTTGAGGGAAAGGAGAAGAAGGTCTTAGGATGGTATTATACTCCTTTGGCTCCTCAACCGTTTCACCTACCCCCATCCTTTACACAATCTTTTCCTTCAACAATACCCCTTTTCACAACTCTTTTCTCACGAACATCTTCTATTTCAATCGGTATAGGAGGGCCAATGGTACTCTTACCACCTCTAGTTGTGACTGTCATACAATGCCCTCATTGTTTAGATTTTGAACCGTATTGCTTGGTAATGTACCTTTCTGGTGTTGATTTAGCTGAGTAGACACTTGATCAAATTGTTTCTCAAGTTGTTTGATGGCCACCGAATGAGACTCTATCTTTTGATTGATACTTGAAATATCGAACTTCATTCCCCGTAAAGTCTCATATTTTGTTTTTGCTTTTCTCATCATCTGTCAAACATGTCTTCAATCCAAGAATTACTTTCCCCGACATCCCTATTATGGGGTAATACATATGGACCATTCCTAAAACCATCTCTTCTACCCCACTTGGCTCCAGCACCTTATTTCTCTCATAATAACCACCTCAATTATCTGTATAAACACCTTCTCTATTGTAGTCTGACCTTGGTTCCCGGAACATTGACGCCAATAGTCCGAATCGGACCCTTAGGCATTGTCCCAAAAATTCACCACTTGATCACTCACAAAACAAGCATCCACGTCATAATAAGGTTCCATCATACATGGGCGCTCTAGGAGGTTGGTGGACTACCACATGCACTCTTTTTTTATTTTGCTTAACCACCAAAACCATAATTGTGCGGAGTTGAGCAAGGTGTTGCATGATCTCCTCGTTGATCTTCGCTTGCTCTGAACTAACATTAACAACACATTGGTTTTGACCACTTGCTCTATTCTCTCGATGATCCTTGTGAAGGGTTGATCCAAGAACATGCCCTCATTATAGTATCGACACAAGCTTGACTATTTTCATCGAAGGCACGTTAGAAGATCTCTACCATTGTCAACAATTTTACAGTCTGGGACGCTTCTTAAGCACTTTGTAAATGTCTGTCACGTTATACTAATTGAATCACAGGGTAATTGCTCAAAATTGTTGATTTGATCTTTTAATTTGAGCTACTTTGACCTCGGGAAGTACCTTTCCAAAAAGGCTTTCTGTAAATCTGGCCAACTGGTGATTGAGCTTGTGGGAGCTCAGATAGCCATACTGTTGCATTACCAGTAAGAGATAGAGGGAACACACGCAAACCAACAACATCCATGGAAAGATTTTGTATCTCCATCAAGCTCTTGCAAACAAAAGCTACATTATGCAAATGGCTATGAGAATCCTTGGAAGGTAGACCCGCAAACAAACCACAATTCTAAAGCATTTGGATCAATCCACTTGATATCGTGAACTTAGTGTCTGTCGGTAATGGTGGCAATACTATAGCTCCCGTTACATCCATGGGCATGGGATTCAATAAGTATTGATTCCATTTATAAGAATTCTCATTGAAGCCCCTAGGTTGTGGCCTATTCTCCAATGGTGGTGGATTGTCATCCCTATCATCAACATCATCATTCTGACTCATAACTTCATTAACCGCGATATTAGCATTTTCTTGATCTATTCTTTTTGTTACCCGTAGGATCTCTAAATCAATCGGAGCTAAGGGAATGCCTTGACTCCTTGTATTGGGCATACAATACCTATTCAACTGAACGCAGGGTTATCCTAGCTCCCTGACACTTGAAAATGAGTGACAAAGTTGGTAGTTCTACAGAAGGCTCGACCAAAGAAGTCACAAAGGCCGGGAGCCCTAGAAAGTAAAGAAAGAGGTCTAATCATCTTTTTTTTAGACTAAAAACAAGAAAAATGGGTCTGTGCACTTCACATATACCCTGTAAAGAAACTAGACCAACACAAATAAAAACAAAGTAAAATACAATAGAACTAAGAAATTAACACTTGAATTATACTACTAGTAAATTCAAATCAAAGTCTTGCAGTATTCCTCGGCAACGACACCATTTTTTTTAATCACGCTCAAGGTACACCTCTTTTTGAAGTAAAAGTGGTCATCAAAGTAATAAACCTAACCAAGGTTAGGATCGAATTCCATAGAGAATACGAGACTTTACAACTTGATTCACTAATAAGCAATTCAAGAATTAACTAACTCAATTCCCAAAAAGAGAGGGGGTTGTAATGATTGGTTGGAAATTAAACTAAACAAAATAAAATTAGAAGACAAGCAATAATGGAGAGAAACTTGGGCATTGTGTTCCCCATAATTCACTAATTGAACGTCTTCTGATATCACAATTCTCAACTAGAATATCGCATGTAGGACTATAACTTAGGTTCTTCCAACCCTTTGGTCAAAATTGAAGGTCGAGTTTCACTATGGGACTTGACCCATCTCCATAGTGTGCTCAACTAACCATTACCCATAGTCCCAGTCAACCTCCCTTTGGTCGAGTTCGATTGATTAGATGAGTACACATCATCGAATCCTGTTAATGAATCTCTTTTCCTATTCATTACCACCTGATCGGGAAGGTAAAACTAGGCGAGTTTTAAAGTTGGCCACCATTAGAAAGCATCCAAAATGAAGAGAAATGATTAATACATGCAAATACCCATTCTAAGAATTGCAAATAATCCGAGTTTTCTAAGTTAGATTCTCATGGTTCCTACAGCCCCAAGTTCTGAGTTTAGCTACTCATATCTTGCGTAAATAAAGAAACAATGAATAGAGAAGACATGGTTAATCACTTACCCAAGAAGATTGAAGAACAAGAAAATCCAATTTATATTGAGAATCACAAGATTGAAAGATGAATTAAGTCTACAAGTGAATTTATTCTCCAAAATTTAGTCTCCAAAACTAAAACCTTAAGAATATTCTAATTTCTTACTCTCTACTCTATTTTCAGTTGTTCTCTTTGAAAAATCTAAAAAACTCCTCTTAAATGACCTAGTATTTACAAACAAGTCTATAAAATAATTAGAAAAACTGATCGGCGCACCCTATGACTTGCAGTTACGACTCGTAGCTTGGGCCATGAGTCATAATCGTACTTTCGTATTCAGATCTTGGATTTTGGACTTCACTATTATGAAATACCTTCACGAGTTGTAGTCTAATGTATGACTCATATTGTCCTCTCGTAGTCCAGAGTTGCAGCACTTGGTCCAACACTGGAGAACACTGGAAATTGCTACGAAACCTTCTGATACAACTCGTAGAGTGATCTACAACTCATAAATTGGGTTTCGTGTAGCCGAACTTCAGTTTTTGCTTCAACACTGGAAATCTCCATAAGGTCGTCCACCTCTACAACTCGTAAACTAAGCTATAACTTGTAGAGGGTCTCGTATTTCTTCAAAAATCAGCAAAACCTGCAACTTTTCCCAAAATTATGCCAACCTGCTTTTCCCGTAAAAACAAACACAAAAGCACATAAAAACCATAAATGTCACATTAAGAACACACAAAATCTCAAGTTTTAGTCATCAAATGTGTTATATTTTGACAGCACGCAGTGTCCCTTTTGCTCTACCTCTCTTCCTCTGATCAAACTAAGAATCTAGTCACTACCTTGAGTTGGTAGGAAGCCAACTCAACCCGCTCAACATCACCTATGTGCATAACCTGAAATACTATCTGGAGCTCCTCAACGAAGTTCTCAGGATCCTCCTTCACATCAGACCCCATGAACGTAGGTGAGTTCATTCTCAGAAATTAACAAACCCTGGTGGTATATGAACCATCATGTTTGTAATCTCCATGTCGACCTCCCTATGTAATGACTGTTTATGCCGAAGTCTGAATAGCTTGGCGGAGCTCAACATTAGAGATATCCGCTTGTGGTGGCTGCTCAACAAGCATAACTGGACCTCTAGGTCCCTCAGGAATTGGTAGAATAGGCTGGTTTGCATTATTCTGATTGGGCGTTCTCTGCTCTTGGCTGATCTGGCAGCTCAATGTGGAGGCATGATATGAAAAATAAGGCACAAATGCTCAAATTGGAATGGACTTAAGAGTAAACTCTGAAGCACTAAAGAGAAATAACAATTGATAGTGACATTTCCTAATGTCCTATAGTCTCCCAATTATGGATGTGGAAAGCCTCCCACCAAAATTGAGACTCTACTAGACACAGCTCCATAGACACCCTCAGACAGTTAAACTCTGTGCTCTGATACCAAGTTTATCACGGCTCGAGTTTACACCCTCGGTGCGGTTGGCACCCAGAACCATCTCTGGTCCCAAGTGAACCACTTGGCCTGGCTACTTTACTCAGCGAAAATATTAATTAATAAATGGTGGGCATAGAGATAATGTGCTAAAAAACAATGGTCTGAACAATTAAAAAAATCAAAATATCCTAACAACAACTGAAAATAAGAATTGAAACTCCTGTCATATAGTTCATGGAACCTCTAACTAGAATAATTTGAAACAACTATCATAATAGGCCCACGGTAACCACAACTGAAAAGAAATGCTAAGAAAAATATAGATAAAGACTCCAAAAACTCTTACTGGCAAGAGGCCTCACCAATTGCTAAATGAATAGCTGGTCCTCAACGGAGCTTCTGCTGAGGAACTCTGTCACATATAAATGCATTATACACCGATGCAGGCCCAGAGGACATCAGTATGTGGAATGTACGTTATGTAAAATAGCCAAAAAATCGAGAACTCAGGATAAGGCACTACACTCAAAGTAACTAAAACATGTCTCAAAATAGGATAACATAAGTAATAAATAAAGTGCATGCTGAAAGTAAAAACATATGCTGAAACTCTGTATGTAGAAACTAATTTACTTTAGCTTGGGGGAATTTCTTTAACCGACAACAATCACTACGAGCTTCGTGTTGATACATCATTTTGCTCATGCTTCCATAGCCGTCCCATATTTTGCCAGGGTATGGGACGAAAACTAGGGGAGTGGATCCATCCCAAAACTGAGTCATCTCAGTGGAAAGTGGGGAGTTGTACTCTTCGTACAATCATATCCAATGCTACCTATGTAGTCTATGAGTTCGAGTTATTTTTACTCTCACTCATATCAGTGCTCAATACTACTCCCAAAAGTATTAATTATATGCTCATACTTAAAAGAATATTCTTGCTAAAAGTATTACTTTTCTTCTCTTTGGAACTTAGGCCAACTTAGCATTCTCTTAATTTTTCTCAAAAATGTCTACGATCATAGGCTTCATGCTTCACTATTCATCAAATACTTATATTAATAATTTTCTTAAGTTTAAAGCAAGATATCAAAATTTATAGATTTTTGTAGTAACTTTAGGGTTTAACTAATTTAACAATTTAAAAGTAGTGTCTCAACTTAAGACCTCAATATAGTAGAAAAATTCAGTAAATTTCCTGCTTTTCTTCAAAAATAGCATAAACAAGAACAATTTCTCAACGTAAAGAAATATTGTTCCCAACTAATAACTTGATACTTGGAGAAAACTGGTACATGATGGTGAAATAGTGAAAAAGATTTTTGTAGGCCTTACATACATGTGGGACTTAGGTTCTTGAAGAAATTTGAAGAAGGTACTCGAAAGCCCTAGCTTTTGCCCTTTTGAAACTACGTTCTGAGTTTGGGGAGTGTTTGAACGTTAATGATATGAAGAATTATGTTTTAGGGGTTTATTTAAGTGAAAACTGACAAATTTAGGCTTAAAGCGTGAGTTATTTAAGTGAAAACTGACATATTTAGGCTTAAAGTGTGAGAAAAGATGAAAATACCCCTTTTTAAAATTGTTGATCGGGTCTTCTACGAGTCCATCTACGGCCCGTAGCGGCCCTGCTGTAAACTTTTAGGCAAATTTCAAAGTCTTGGAATCACTTTGACGAGTCCAATCTATGGCCCATAGAAGTACCTATGACCCATAGATTAGTCCGTAAAATCCAGGACCAAAAATTATATTTTCAAGACTTTTTCCCACGAGTTAGCAAACCGGTCATACTTTAATCAATGGCCCGTAAAGGGGTTTCATAGAAGCAACTCTGCTCTAGCAGTCTTCAGTAAAACGGTCATAACTTTTGACTCTGAACTCCAAATGAGGTGAAATCAGTTGTGTTGAAAAGCTAATTCAAAGAGTTATGATCATTTAAAGTTGACCCTTGCACAATCTATGACTAGAAACTCAATTTATAGGAAAGTTTTGAACTCGACTAAGTACTAGATGTCACGGACTTAGGGTTTCGCTAAGACTTCCGTGCGGCACTAGTCGATTTGTTCACGATTCTTTCATGATCTTGCAAATACTAGTAAGCCTTTAACTCTTGATCGCTAAGGGAATGCTAGATTTAGAAAACAAGAGAGCTTTTGTAAAGAAGACTCTCTAGAATACTTGGAAGATTGCTACAACTTTCTTGGTTGGTCTTTACAAATGAGTGGCCCATCTATTTATACTACAACCTAAGATCTTAAGTGCAAATAATATTTACTCTCCAAGTCCCTCAAAATTACACAGAAGTCTCTATACATCTAGATATTTCTAAGTCTTCCAAGACAAGACTACATCCTTCTAGATTTTTCTAAGTATTTACAAGATTTGTCTACAACTTTTTAGAGTCTTCTAGGAGCTTCAAGTCTCCTCTGCAATGTTCTAGAGTCTTCCGGAAACCTCTCCAATACCCTAGTTTCTTCTCCTTGACTTTAGATTCTTCCCACATTTTTTAGGAACAAGTGGTGGGTCATCACATAGAGGTCTCTTATGACTTTAATACACTTCCTACATATAAGAGTAAGGCTTGAAACTTAGGTAAATGTGAGGATAGAGTTATGGGGTGTCACAATCATTCCCAGAAGCAACCAGCTTTTACACCAATAAATACTCAACTTTACAAATTACTTCAATTCTTCGTCAAGTCTCTCGGGTGTATGATTTGCCTTTGGGGGTTTCTTCAGTCCTAACAAAGGACTTACCTTTAACTTTGTTTCTCTTTGCTCCTCCTCACTATTAAAGGGAACTTCCAAAGGCCTATAACTGCTTGACCCCAATGGTGGACCGGGAGGTGAGGCAACTGGCTCCCATTTGCAGTCGCAGAAACTTGCACCGGAACTTCTCTGGTCAACCCCGATGGTAGTGCAGGAGGTGACACTGCTGGAGCTTGTGGCAGTCACGTTAACAACATCAACAATTTAAAGTCAACACTTATTGATCAGCTTTATAACATAATTCTACTTATGGTTGGCAAAACGTAAAGACATAACCTTTAAGAAGAATTTTCCTGGAAAACGATTTTTGGACTGAAGATGGCGCAAAAAATTGAGGGGAGACAAAAGATAACAGAGGAGGCTGGTTCTCCTTTCCGTGGTTTTGATTGTACCGAAACAAAAGAAATAGCATTATAGCACCAGTACGCTGATAGCCTGATATATGTTGGACTTTTATCATTTATAAACAACAACAATGCCTAATTCCTAAACAAGTTTAGATCGGCTATATCAAGCCTTGTTGATCATGTTTCTCCCTTTAAAAGTTCATCAAGTGCATTTTTATCGTTTACTTAGGAATTTTAAAAAATGTGAACTAATTTACTAGTAGCCTCCACAGAGGAAAAAGGAAAAGAAAACTTGAACCAAAATAGGATGTTACTTTACGAGATTTATAATCATTATTCGGAAGCATAAGTAGAGAGTGGGAAAAGGAAGAGGCTGACCATCTGATCTCTTTTTCCGAGGACCACCTGGGAGACGCCGTAAAGGTTGTGAGGCTGGACTTTCCGTTATTTCCATGGATGAGATCCAACATCAACAACATGGAAAGATATAGTTTGAGAAATTGGAAGAAGGAAAGGAAGCCGATATATGCTTAACAGTAGAAACTTACAAAGCTGTAGCTAAAAGGAAAATAGAGCTAACAGTGAAACACATTTTTTGCGGTTTCAACCATATTTCATATTCTCTTATTTTCTCCTTTATCTCTTTCATATCAAAGCTTTACAAATAGCAAACCAGTACAAGAATTTGTTTACAACAGCTTCCTTCATTCCTAAACAAGTTGGGGAAGGCTAGTGGGCTATAAGAACTCTCACTGATAATGCATCTCCATTTAAATTCATTAATCATGAGGCAAAAGTACGGAGTGGAAAAAGGAAGAGGCTCACCATCTCATTTCTGTATCCGAGGGTGACCTGGGCCACGTCGCAAAGGTTGCAAAGCTGTCACTTCAACATCAACATGGAAAGATTTAGTTTAAAAAATTAAAAGAAGTAAAAGAAAAAGATATATTACTCAACTGTTTGAACATACTGAATCTTTAGCTTGAGATGACGCAGGGTATCGTTTTAAAAGTTGGAAATTACTAACCTTTAGTCAATGTTGCAACTTACTGGAAAATTGCTCTAAAGAAGATAGAACTAACTGTGGATAAGAGCACTCCTTTTCTGTTCTAAAAATGGAAAATTAGTTCGATGCTTCGTTCCAAGAACAACTCGATGATCTCTCACGGATCATATTTCTCTGTTTAAATTTATATTTTTATAATTCCTGTTCACGAAATGGTTCTTCCAACTCTACCTAGTATCTTAATCTGACAAGTCTAGAAGTCAAACCTATACGCATAGATTTTAAGAAGTTAAGATGTCCTCCACAAAGATCATTCTCCGGATCAAGTACCAACTCAACATTATCATCCATAAGCGATTTCATAAAATTCCCCCATTCATATAAGGTAGAAGGGCAGCAGGTGCTTTCCCGAGGGAGAGAAGGGGAGCTAGCTTCCTTTTTTTAATCTTCTTCTTATTCTGTAGTCTTCTTAATATTTGCATAGTATTGTTTTTATTCAATTTTACTACTACCTCTTACCTCAATTGTTTTGTTTGTCTCTCATTTTCTTTTCTATCCTATTATGAAAACAACCTCATTACCCCCACAAACATGATTTGCATACATCCTATGCTTCCCAAATCCCAGTTGTTAGATTACACCACGTACGTTATTTTTCTGCCATTCATATAGGGATTAATTTATTTAGAAATTCTACATTCTTGTAAAAGACGGAGAATGTTTCATTTCAGTAAGCAGAGGAGATTTGGGTTATCATATTTCCTTCTTTTGTATAGCTCTTACTTGTATCAATAAAATGATCTACTCTCAATGAGAGTACATTTAGTTAAACAAAAATAGGGATTTAAAATCGACTCCCTCAGTCCCAATTTACGTTACATTCATAAAAAAATGTCTATCTTCTCTTATTGAGCAACTATTTAATGACACAATTTCCATTGTATAAAGGGTCTCACTTGACAATTGACACTTTACTGTGAAAAAAATCAACTAAAGTAAACAGTAAAGTAACTTCAATAAGGACAATTCGGTAAACAAACAAAATCTCTTTTTTTGCTTAAATTTTGTGAACAGCCATATGATGCCACATAAATTAGAACAAATGATATAATTAATTGTTCGCTTTTATTTGTCCTTTTTAACATATCAAAAAGATATAATTATTCTTTTCATGTTTTATGCTTAGCATTAGTTATTATTTTCCAAGACTTAAATGCTAACATTAATTAATAAGAACAATATAGTAAAATAGTCATATCCATTTTTATTTATTTTACTCCTTTCATCTATCTTTACTAGTCCCTATTAGCTTGGTATAAAGATTAAGAAATAGTAAGTGACACGATGATAATAATAAATGCAATATCTAAAAACAATATAACATAAAAATAATTATAATTAATGATAAACGTATATTAAGAATTAAACATAAAATTCTGACCCCAATGTAAATATCAACCCAAAAAAGGGAATGTTGGAGCCCTTTTGATTTAGCTTACAAGTTGATCAAACTTACTTTTAACCTCTTTTTAGCTTATAAAAATGTTTGATAATTTTCAAAACAGCATTTAAAAGTTAAAATTTATTTAAAATAAGTTAAGCAGAACCCCAACTTTTTACTTTTTAGCTTAAAAGTTGCTATAGTTTGACAAAAAAATTACCTTTTTATCTAAATAATTTTTCATATTCTCAAAAATATCCTTAATTAATTAAAGTAACTTTAATTTCTCTCTCTTCTTATTATTTCAATTCAAATAATTTCAGTGCTTTAAAAATACTTCTAAATACTTTTTAAACGCTATATTTTCAGCTAAATGACTCAGGCTCCTAGTCCTGAAAACCCGATACAAAATCATAAAGCAAAAGCAGCTAGCTCACCATCTGATCTCTATTTCGGAGCCGGAGGGCGACCAGGGGCACCTGGACAAAGTCGGAAATCAACCGGAATAAAGGGACACTTTCTCTTAAACTGCATCTTCTACCACAAAGCTCATTAGCAGAGCCACTTTTGGTCTCATCATCTTGCATGTAAGTATCATCAATACTAACCCTTTTGGGTACAATTTTGCTTAAGGGTTTTGTAGACCCAAGTGGAATTTCCATTATCTTTTGACATTTTATACATTGTATTGAATAGACTAGTACAAAGTTAGTTGTAGATTAGTCTTAATAGTTAGTTATGATTGGTTAGTTATTTGGTTAGTTGGTTGAGATTAGATGAGGGATTAATCACATGTGGATGAGCCACATAAGAGTTAATGTGGAGAATTAAATATTGTATATATATATATATATGTACTCATACATACATCAATATAGAGTTAACATTTTCCCAAATAGTTCTGCTACTACACTGAATTCTCTTCTTCTTCTCCTTTCTCCTTCTCCCTTCTTCCTCTCACTATTCTACATCATCCTCAAATACTTTCATGGTATCAGAGCCTCGATCCAAAGGCCATTGAAGACTTCAACAGAGATTGAAGGAAATGGCTGCAGAAAACTTGAATTCTTCAAATGGAGTTTCAGCTGATACGCTTGATGCAGTGGAGAAGAATAGAAAAAATCCACTGCACCTGCATGCATCAGATACTCCTGGGAATATGTTCGCATTTGTGCAGCTCACAGGAGCAGAGAATTACTCAATTTGGAGTAGATCGATGACAATTAACCTTAGAGCCAAGAGCAAATTGGGATTTGTCCTTGGAACCTGTAAGAAAAGCAATTACAAACCTGAATTAGAGGAGCAATGGGAAAATGCAATGCATTTGTCCTTGCATGGATCATGAACACAATCTCCAAAGAGTTGTTGAGTGGGATTGTCTATGCCTCGGATGCAGCAATGGTCTAGCCTGATCTGAGTGAGAGATTCAACAAGGTTGATGGATCTAGAAGTTACCAGCTCCATCGAGAAATTTGCACATTGAGCCAAGGTAATCTATCTGATTCAGGATACTTTACTAAAATGAGGCTTTTGTGGGATGAATTTGATGCTTTGGTGCCTCCACCTGCTTGTAACTGTGATAAATCTAGAATGTATGTTGATCATATTCAATATATGAGGCTGTTTGCTTTTCTGATGGGACTGAATGAAGTATATAGTCATGCAAGGAGTCAAATCCTTATGATGAACCCTTTACCTAATGTGAGCAGAGCTTATGCTATGATAATTTCTGATGAAAGCCAACGTGTGGCTGCTGTGACAAAAATGAATGGAGAAGTGAATGAATCTATGGCAATATAAGCTGGAAGGAGTGGTCATGCAGGAGGAGCAGGACATGATCCTCACAAAGGGAAAGGAACTTATGATTCTGTAGGAAGCACTAATCAGATGGCACATTATGCAGGAAGAGGAGGAAACAACACAAGTAACTTCAACAATTATAGACAGCAGAAGAAGAACATGTTCTGTGATCATTGTAAAATGCAAAACCACACAAGAGATATATGTTACAAACTTCATGGATATCCAGCTGATTGGAAGTTTAAGAACAAGCCAGTGCCTAATGTGATGCAGAACAAGAGAATGCAAGTGAATCATGTAGCTACTTCCAGAAATGAAATGGAGCTGAGGGATGATTTTGCTCCTGCTGCCTTTGTAATGAAAGAGAGGAATGTTGATTCTGCTACAACTGCTTCCACACAACCTACCTTTACTCAAGAACAATACAACAGAATCTTACATATATTGGAAAGGGAAGAAGCAGGCTCAAGCAATATATCAAATAACATGTCAGGTATGATCACATCAAATGTATTATCTGTAAATCATGATAGCACACAGATAAAGGCTAAGAAGAAAGAGGAAAATTGGATAGTTGATTCAGGGTCTTCTTGTCACATGACATACAAATTAGATCATCTTTATCATGCATCTAAATCTGTCAATGAGGTAGTGTACTTGCTAAATAGTGAAATTACACAAGTATCACATGTTGGTTCCTGCACCACAGTGGATGGAGATCTGTTGGAGAATGTGTTAGTTGTACCAGCATTCAAACATAACCTACTTTCAGTGTCTAAATTAACAAGGCAATTACATTGCTCAGTTAATTTTTTCCCTGACTTCTTTGTCCTTCAGGACCTCTCAAGTGGAAAGGTGAGGGGGATTGATAAAGAAGTTGATGGTTTATACTACCTCCTTGCTGCATTACAAGGTGAAGAAAGCAGGAAGGCTCAGACAGTGCTGATGACACAACACTCCAATGCAGATCAACAACTATAGCACAATAGACTAGGACATCACTTTATGAAAGTACTACAACATTTGTTCAAGGATAGTAGGTTTGGTGATAGTGATGAATGTAGCAAGTGTTCTGTCTGTCCACTTGCCAAACAAACTAGATTGCCTTTTCATTTGAGTGTATCTAGAGCACCAGCTATTTTTGATTTGATGCATCTTGATGTGTGGGGTCCTTATAGGACTGCTACTCACAATGGCTTCAGGTTCTTTCTCACTATTATTGATGATCATTCAAGGATGTGTTGGTTGTACTTACTGAAGTTTAAAAATGATGTGTATTATGTGTTGAAATCTTTCTTAACCTTAGTGAAAACACAGTTTGATAAACATGTTAGAAGGATAAAAACTGACAATGGAATTGAATTTTCAATAATGAATGTTCAAATCTAGTAAAGTCTGCTGGCATCATTCATGAAAGTAGTTGTCCATATACTCCACAACAAAATGGAATGGTTGAAAGGAAGCACAGACATATCCTAGAGGTGGCTAGAGCAATCAGGTTTCAAGGTAACATTCCTATCAGGTTCAGGGGTGAGTGTGTATTAGCTGCTGTGTATCTGATCAATAGGCTTCCCACTCCAGTTCTAAAAGAGAAGTCCCCATGTGAGCAGTTCCATGGCCAGAGGGCAAAAGTTGATCATTTGAGGACCATAGGTTGCCTGTGTTATGCAACAAAAATGGTTAAACAAGACAAGTTCTCACCTAGAGCTGAAACTTGTGTGCTAATGGGATACTCAACAACTCAGAAAGGATATTTGTTATATAGTTTCTCTTAGGGCAAGCTCATAGTCAGCAGGGATGTGATGTTCAAAGAGGATGTATTCCCTTTCAGACAGACATGCAACAGGCAGCAGCCATTGTTTCCTACTGAGGTTATTGCAGAATTGGATGATATTTACTTGAATGATGCAGCTAGAGCAATGCTAGTATCTATTCCTACAACTGATGCAGACCTGGAGGGCACTACTATGATGAGGGATATACCAGAACCAGAAGCTGCTCCTGATGAAGGAACTGATGATCAGTCCACAATTGGAAACAATACAGCAACTCCAGTCAGAAGATCCATGAGAAATTCTCATCCCCCTATTTGGATGAGAGACTATGTGACCAAGCCAACTCAGACCTATCATCACTCACAAAGAAACTACATCTCTTATGATGACAGATCACCCAAACACAAGACTTATCTGTCTGTATTTGGCACAGAAGTTGAACCAAAAACCTTTGAGGAAGCAGTCAAGGACAACAGATGGATTTGTATCATGCAGCAAGAAGTACAAGCTTTAGAGGAGAATGGAACCTGGAGAATAGTTCAGCTGCCTGAAGGGAAGAATATAGTGGGATGCAAATGGGTATACAAGATTAAGTATAAAGCTGATGGACAAGTTGATAGGTTCAAGGCCAGGCTTGTGACAAAAGGTTACAGTCAAACTGAGGGTATTGATTACCAAGAGACTTACTCTCCTGTTGTCAAAATGACCATAGTTAGATCCATCATATCATTGGCTGCCAGTGAAGGTTGGGATATATATCAAATGGATGTTTACAATACATTCCTACAAAGGGACTTACTTGAAGAAGTTTATATCGAACTGCCCAAAGGTTTTTATCGTACTGAGAAGGAAAAGAATCTTGTGTGCAGGCTGGTGAAGTTATTATGTGGCCTTAAGCAGACTTTAAGACAATGGAATGCTAAGCTAACTGAGGCACTGTTGCATTCAGGATTCTCACAAAGCCATCTGGACTATTCTCTATTCACAAAGAAAAGGAATGGTGGAATAGTAGTGGTTTTGGTATATGTTGATGACTTATTGATCACAGGCGATGATGCAAAGCTGATAGAAGAGACTAAACATGTGCTACACAGCCACTTCAAGATCAAGGACTTGGGTGAACTCAAGTACTTTCTGGGAATTGAATTCATGAGGTCCAGTAAAGGGATATTGATAAATCAAAGGAAGTATGCCCTTGAGTTGATAGCTGAAGCAGGACTAGGGAATGCAAAACCTTGCACAACACCACTGGAATACAATCAGAAACTGACCAGCATTGAGTTTGAACCAGAGACTATGTATGAAGACATCCCAAGGTATCAAATGATGGTTGGAAAGATGCTGTATCTCACCATTACAAGGCCAGATATAGCCTTTGTAGTACAGTTGCTGAGACAGTTCATGCAAAGATCCAAGATGTCACATTGGAAAGCTGCACTAAGGGTAATCAGATACATCAAGATGGAGCCTGGAAAGGGACTTCTCATGAGTGCAGATCAGAAGCCTCAACTGAAGGGATACTATGATGCCGACTGAGCAGCATGCCCCAACACAAGGAGGTCTGTTACTGGTTTTGCTCTCAAGTTTGGTGACTCTCTCATATCTTGGAAGTCCAAGAAGCAACATACAGTAGCTAGAAGTTCCACTGAAGCTGAGTACAGAAGCTTAGCAGCATTGACAGCAGAGATGGTTCGGATCACAAGTTTATTCAAGGAATTGGATGTGAACTTAACAGGGTCAACACTTATCTTCTGTGACAGTAAATCAGCATTGCAAATTGCAGCCAACCTAGTGTTTTATGAACGTACAAAACATATAGAAATAGATTGCCATTTTATCAGGGAAAAGATTCAACAAAGACTTGTCAAGACTGCTTACATTCATACCAAGGATCAGCTAGCTAATTTGCTTACTAAAGCACTGAGTAAAACACAACATGATCTCTTGTTGAGCAAGCTTGGATTGCTGAATGTGTTCAGCATATCCAGCTTGAGGGGGGCTATTGAATAGACTAGTACAAAGTTAGTTGTAGATTAGTCTTAATAGTTAGTTATGATTGGTTAGTTAGCTGGTTAGTTGGTTGAGATTAGATGACGGATTAATCATATGTGGATGAGCCACATAAGAGTTAATTTGGAGAATTAAATATTATGTGTATATATATATATATATGTACTCATACATACATCAATACAGAGTTAACATTTTCCCAAATAGTTCTGCTACTACACTGAGTTCTCTTCTTCTTCTTTCTCCTTCTCCCTTCGTCCTCTCACTATTCTACATCATCCTCAAATACTTTCACATTGTAGCGTAAAAAGAGTTCTTTCAATACATGAAAAATAAGCTCAACAGAGTAATTAGAGATGGTGGAAAATGGAGCTAATGATTTTTCTTTTTAAAAAAGAAGAAATTAATGGTGGAAGTTTCTTTGTACTGATTTTGGTTTGGTTGGAGAACCACACACAAAAAGATAGAAAGCAGAGGAGGGGAAGAGTGTGAGAAATAAAAAGTTAGTGCAACTCTCCAGATTTTTATTATATTTATTAAAAATAAACATTTATTTTTAAAAAATTAAGAAATAATTTATTGTTGGAATTTTTTTTATTAATGTATTGTTGGATTCTAAGTTATTGTGTTGTTAGCTATAGTCATAATATTAAATTTATTATATTTATAAAGTTAAATCATAAAATGATTATTTTATTTATTACTTCTTAAAAGAATATGTCAGATTAATATTGGATAAGCAAAAGTGTCATAGCTAGAGTGTTGCTACTTTCTAATCTCATATGGTCAAAATCTGTTATAACGTTCTATAATAATATTGTTCACTTTGAGGTAGACCTGTACAATTTTAAAATCTTTATTATGTATATGTATAGTATAAGATTTGCTTACTTATATATCTAAGCTTTTTTTTTCTGTGTTTTGTCAAACTAAGACTTTTAATGTTGTTAGGGTGTCACATTACAGCCCTTCTAATGAATTCAATATCTTTGTTAATATTTAATGTTAAGATTTTTCTAAATTCAACATTAAAGTTTATTATATATATTTTTTTGGACTATGACCATCATTGACAAAATTAACACAAAAGTGGTTTGAATAACTGATAATTGAGAGGAAATAAATAACTATAAAGTAACTTAAATAATTTCTTCTAGAGGGGTGCATGTGAAACCTATCTTAAGTAAGAGTCCCATATCAAATAAACACAAAAAATTAGTTGTGAGATTAATAATCAAAATTAATTAATTGGATAAAAATTAAAGGAAAAAAATTTATTATAGATTTTTCAAAATTCAGAGGTTTTAGCACGTTTTTTTAGTTGATTATTCAAATTCAATATTATTTTATTTTTATCCCAAAAAGTCCATTGAAAAAAATGAACCTAGAGTTTTTCCCAAAAGAAATTATTTATTTGATTGCATGAAATTCAAAAATTCTAGGGAGTCATCCTTTATTCACTATCATCAAGATTTTTTTTAATGGATAATGAAAAAGGAAAATAGAGAAAAAAAGGAAAGAATATAATTTAAAGAAATATGGTGAAAATTATAATTTTTTCAAAATTTAAATATGTTTTGATTTTGACCATTAACTCTTTGAATAAATTACACCTGCAGTATCATGTGGTACAACTACATTGTAGATATGCTCTTTGTATTTTAAACATAAAATCCAATACGAGTATTATTTTAATAGTATTTCATTTTACCTATACAAATTTTTGGTAAAAGTAACTTTTTGCTAATGATCAATTTTGGGTAAAAGATTCTTGAATAATTTTTAAAGTTAAATTTTTAGATGATTCCTTAATTTATGGGATATCTTCTCAAGGTCATCTGTTAAATTGTTGAATAATAAAGTCACCTAATTTATGAATATATCAAATTAAAGACACTTTTTTTTCAATAAAGTATAATACATAAATATGTCCTTTAACTTGACATTAACTAACATTTATATCCTCTAACTTTGGGTGTATATAAATATACATTTAAATTTGTATAAAATTGAACACAAGCACATTCATCCTATGTATATTATACCAGTAGGATGCGTGTATTTACTTATTCAATTTTATATAAATTTAATTGTCTAGTTATGTACACTCAAAATTGTAAGACATAGATATTAGCTGAAGTCAACGTAAATTTTTTTTATATATTTTGCCTAATAACAAGGAAAACCAACTATAATTTTTTGATGTAAAAAATTATAAGATATACGCACATTATATTATATTAAATTTTTTTTTAATAATAAAACTTATTAATCCAGAGATAGAAGATGAAGTGAAATTTAATGTTGTAGGAGGGAAAACAAACGTAGTTCTAAAAATTTAACTCTGACCTTGAAACAGGAACTTATATGTCTTTAGCATGTCTCAAGAGTCAAGATTTCAAGAATTTTATACATTGTTAGTAGTCAAATATTTTTCGTAAAAATTTTAATATTAGGCACGGCCCCATGTAATAGAAAAATTACTCAATTCATTAAATTTTACTTAATTTTCTATCCATTGTTAGGTTTCTTTGAGTTCAACTTCGATTATTCATACTAGCTCTTGTATTCAAGTATCATAGATGAGATAGGTAAAGATATTCCACAAACGGATTAACTTATCCCACGTTCTATATGAGATAGCTAATTTCCCGAAAATAATTAATATCCATAACCAAACACATTAACTCAGTACAACTGACTTGAAAATGAAAGACATTTACATATAATCCTCATACTAGGAAAAAAATAGACATGAAACTTAAAAGTAAAAAAGCATTCTGATGCCATAAGTTAAGATTTGTACATGCTCTCATCTAGTAAGGAGCTTGTTCAATGAGTATGAAAGAATCCAACTAATTGAGATCATCATGATATCTGGACTGAAGGTGTCGAGTGGTGGATTCAATCCCTTGGAGAGCTGCATTCTTGTGCTGCTCAACGTCACTTAGTTTTGCCTCTGACTGAGAGCCAAGTTCTTCTATCTTGGCTGTTGAAACTTCATGGACTTCTTTGTATTTTGTTGAGTCATGCTTCAGACGCTCTTCTTCATGATTCAGATCCTCGATTTTCCTCTTCAAAGTTTCCTTCTTTTCCTTGACATTCTCCAATTCTTCTAGAGTACGAGCATAATCCCCCCAAGCATAATTATTAGTTCTTGTACCATTTTCGTAATCGTTTTGCATTGATAACAAAGATGGCAGAGTTTTTCCTCTCTCTGCATCTTGGAATGATATTTGATGTATTCGTTAATGTCTACGTAGAAAGAGCCGTAATCAACTTCCAGCATTTTCAATAATCGAAAGGTAGCGTTGCCATGTTGGATCATGGCGTCAACATCAATTGCAATAGTAAGCAACTTCTTCATCAACAAAGACTTGAACAATTACTTTCTTCGATTCTTCATCAGGAATACGCTGGGGTGTATAATTTTCCTTTGGGTCATGCATCAGTATTCTTGACGACTTTACGTTTGACATTGTCTCCTCATCATCAGAGGAAGTCACACTAATAACATCTGCTGGAGCTTCTGTAACTAACAGAGGCAATCATTTACCCCATCGACAGCTTAAAATAAAACTTACTAATTAATCTTTAGTTAAAAGACGAATAACTCAAAGTTAAAATAAGCCAACAGCATATTTAGTGTAGTCCCACAAGTAGCAGAGTCTGGGAAAAGTATAGTGTATATAGACCTTACCCCTACCTCATGGAGGCCAGGTCCAAAGTTAGATGCCTGGATACAGATTTGACCGAATCCAATAACTTTTGTTCACATAGTGTATTTATGCTAAAATACTTATTAAATACTAAGTTTAGAACCTCACTATTATCGGTTGAAAAGTTGAAATTCTCGCTCTGCTTCTTGTGGAGGTAGAGATTGTTTCGAAAAGACTCTGGACTCAGGTAACACTTATTAAAGCAGATTTAGAAGGAGAAAAATAGAAGTAATGAAAAAATCACAAATAGTAGGGGAAACATTCTAAATTACACAATGAAAAGGAACAGTAACCAAAATAAATAAATACTGCATACCCTTATCTACATGATAATCTTATCTTGAGCTACATTGCACTCGAGACGACAGAAACCAAACAAAAACTGAGGAACAGGAAGGCGGAAGAAGAAATTTATCAAGTCGAATGCCAATGGAAATGTTTTATCAGCATTTTTGCAAGAAACAATTTTATTGCAGCAAAATGGATAACAGTATCAGATGGTTGAAGATGATTCAAGCTCAAAAAATAAACAAGAGCTAACAGTAAGAGAGTTTCACTGTTTCCCTTGCCTAGCCCTCTGCCACATCCTACAGGTGGAGGAATGGTGTCACACAACAACTCGGATAAGAACTTGATAAATTAGTGAACTACATTAACAGTTAAAATCACACAGAAAAAAAGGAAAAGAAACCTAACAGAATGTTCATGAGGCATAAGTACATAGTGAGAAGAGGTGGAGGCTCACCATCTGTTCACCTTTTCCGAGGACGATCAAGACCACACTGCAAAGGTTGTGAAGCTGAACATTCTGTTATTGTCATGGATGACATTTCAATATCAAAGACATGGAAAGATTGGTGTAAGAAATTTGAAGTAAGGACAAAGATATATGCCTTAATTTACGACTTACAACATGCCCCCGCATTCCACCCCACCCTTTTTTTCCCTTCCTTTTTCATATCAAAGCTTTATAAATGATTTAATGATATGTATTTGACTCTATCAGTTTAATTTAATCATATATTCCTCATTTCTAAACAAGTTGGTGATGCCACAATATGATTTAAAATCAATATAGGGATGAGAAATATCTCAGGGACATAGATAGGCTTTAGCATATACCAGTTACTTTGGCCTCAAATCCTATATATGTGTTAAAAATCCACTAAGGAGTTGTTTGGTAACCAACATGGGAGACAAAGATATCCCATGGGATTAGCTTATCCCATCTTCTGTATGAGATAACTAAAAATCCAATCATTTTAGTACAAAATGGCTCCTAGGACTAATGAGTACCCATGACCAAAACATAGAATAGAATAACCTCTGGATTCTAATCACTTGTTCCACCAACCAAACAACCCCAAAATATGTATAAAAATTAAAGTAAAGAACAAGTTAATAACACTTGAGGCCATTCTTCTAAAATCCTATGAATCTGCCTCTTGAACTACTTTAATACTAAGCCCGACAAACAAAGCTTGAATTATAACATCAATGATCATTTTGTTGTTCCACATGTATCTTTTGCAGTAAACAAAACTTTTGTAGAAAAAAATATTTTGTAAAACAAAACTTTTGTAGAACAAAACTTTGTGAAAACAATAAATACAAAGATTCTAATCAAGTTTTTAAAACCAGAAACTAAAACTAGTAATGAAAACAAAATCTGTAAAGAAAATCAAAAAATAAAATTGACAAGAAGAAAATCGAGTCCACTGAATACATAGTGTGTCCTTAAGGAAATTATTCCCCTCAAGTACTCGAGGTTAATGGAATATATCCTCCCAGGATAGAACGATTTTATTCACCGGTGTATCGGTATCTAAAACCACGGTGTCAACGAACTACTCAATAGCAGTAAAGCAAACTAGACTTTATTTGTGTAGAAGAAGAAGAAGTCAGTAAAAATTTACTGGGTATGTTGTTATTGTTGTATGGAGAACAAAAGGTGTTTATTATGTCTTATTTTAAATGTTACAACTTTTTTGAGAAAAGTTACAACTCTTCATTTATCATTCACACCTTTTAAACTCAACAATCCCCCACATAAATGGGAAATGACTCTCAGAAAGAACGGACAAGTGTGTACTTTACAAGCAAGGAGTAGTAGCATCTGCATAAGTAGGTTTCCCTTTGAACTTTTCATAGTAAACATATGTCGGATATACTCAATCAATCAGTAGATTAGATATCTTTGAACCATCGAGCTTTGGTGTATACCTAGACAACCATATGTCACACAATCAATCCTTTATTTTCTATGGTTCTCATTATTTTTTTCGTTTCAACCATGAACACTTCTTGATTCACAAATGCATAAAGAATTGGCCTTACTGGATTTTCCTTGAAGCGGCTTACACTTCACACTAACATAGGTGATTTCTAAATGTGTTATCTCATAGAAACACTATTTGATATACCCTGTATGAAACTTAGAAACCATTAGAAGGTCATAATACCTTATCCTTGTTTTTGAACATTGTCTCATCATGAGAATGGACCTTATAAAAATGTTTGATAATGTTGAACCGTCATCAATGACTTTTCTTGATCTCGTTGAACCTAGATCTTGGGATCTCTAGCCTTCTAGGTAGAGTTACCTCCACAATGATTTGTCCTCGGCCATAGTCCCATTCTTTTTGATGATCTCTCAACTTCCTCTCTAGTTAGGCTTTTTGTAAGTGGATCCGACACATTATCCATTGACTTTACATAGTCAATTGTGATAATTCCACTAGAGAGTAGTTATCTAATGGTATTCTATCTTTGGCGTATGTGAGGAGACATACCATTATACATAATGCTCCCAGCTCTTCCTGTTGTCGCTTGACTATCAGAATGTATGCATATAGGAGCCATTGGTTTGGGCCAAAATGAAATATCTTCTAAGAAATTTCGAAGCCATTCAGCTTCTTTACTAGCCTTATCTAAGGCTATGAACTCAACCCCCTTGTAGATTGAGTTATACATGTTTGTTTGCATGATTTCTATGATATTGCTCATCCACCCATAATAAAGACGTATCCACTTGTGGACTTAGTTTCAGTTTATCCAGTAGTCCAGTTTGCATCACCATATCCTTCAACAACTGTTGGATACTTGTTATAATGCAAAGCAAAGTTTTGAGTGTGTCCTAAATACCCCAAACTCGTTCCATTGCCATCCAACAATTTTGGTTGGGATTACCTGTGTACCAACTCAATTTACTTAGAGCACAAGCTATATTTGATCGCGTACAGTTCATGATGTATATCAAATTTTCTAACATTCTGTCATAATCTAATTGAGACTGACTTTTACCTTTATTCTTAGCAAGATCAAGGTTCAGACCAATTAGGGATTTATGCACTTTTGTAGTTTAAGTACTTGAATTTTTCTAGTACCATTTGGATATAATGAGATTGAGACAATGTTAGACCTTGAGGTATTTTGTGAATTTTTAATCCCTAATATCAAGTCAGTAACTCCTGGGCCTTTCAGATCAAACTTACTAGCAAGCATATGCTTAATAATATTTAAGTTAGCAATATCGTTACTCATTATTAATATAACATTCACATATAAGCAAACAATGACAAATTTATTTGGAGTGTTCTTAATGTAAACACATTTGCCATACACATTAATTTTAAACCCATTTGACAATATTGTACAGTCAAATTTTGCATGCCATTGTTTAGGTGCTTATTTTAGTCCATACAATTACTTAACAAGTCTGCGCACCTTCTTTTCATTTTCAGGAACTATGAACCCTTTTGGTTGTTCCATATAAATTTTTTCTTCTAAGTCTCCATTTAAGAAAACTGTTTTAACATTCATTTGATGAATTTCTAGATCGTACACTGCATCTAATGCTATTAACATTTAAATTGATGTAATTATTGTTACCGATGAGTATGTATCAAAGTAGTCAAGACCTTCACGTTGCCTAAATCCTTTAATAACAAGCCTCGCTTTATATTTTTCAATAATGCCATCAGCTTTCATTTTCCTTTTGAAAATTCATTTAGACCCTAGGGGTTTATTTCCATGAGGAAGATCAATCAATTCTTATGTATGATTATTCATTATGGATTCAATCTCAATATTGACTACCTCTTTCCAATATTGTGCTTCTGAAGAAGTCATAGCTTCTTTGAAAGTTTGAGGCTCATTTTCTAACAAAAATGTTACAAAATCAGGTCCAAAGAAAGTAGAGGTCCTTTTGTGTTTGCTCAGCCTTGGATTGTCCTCATTATGATCACTCACATTTGTTTCTTCTCAAGGCCATTTAGTTCCTTCATTAGATGATTCATGTTCTTTCTTATACAAATATGTTGTTTCAAAGAATTCGACATTGTCTGATTCAATTACCGTATTAACATAAATGTTAGAATGTTTTGATCTATGCACCAGAAATTGATATATTTTACTGTTCAAATATCTTATGAACACACAATCAATTGTCTTCGGTCTTATTTTTGTCCTTTTAGGTTTAGAAATCTGGACCTTAGCGAAACACCCCCACACTTTCAAGTATTCAAGGTTATAATTTCTCGCTTTCCATTTTTCGTATGGAATAGATTGTGGTTTACTATGGAGAACCTAATTGAGTATTCGATTATCCGTAAGGATAGCTTTTCCCCACAAGTTCTCGAGTAAACCAGAACTAAACTGATATGACATTTTATTATCTCCTTGAGTGTTCTATTTTTTTCTTTCCGCAATTCCATTGGATTATAGTAAGTAAGGGGTTGTTGTTTGATGAATGATGCCATATTTCAAACATGTTTTCTCAAAAGGAGATTCATATTCATCACTTCTATCACTTCTTATCATTTTGATATTTTTGTTCAATTGTGTTGCAACTTCACTTTTGTATTGTTTAAATGCTTCAATTGTCTCACCTTTACTACTAAGTAAATAAACATAGTAGTATCTAGTACAATTGTCAATAAAAGTTATAAAATAATTTTTTCCATCATGAATTGGTGCTGACTTTATATCACAAATGTCAGTGTGAATCATTTCTAAGGGACTGAAATTCCTTTTAACAGATTTATAAGGATGCTTAGCATACTTAGATTCAAAAAACAAACTTGACATTTTAATTATTGCACTTAAAGTTACGCAAAACTTCTAAGTTTCTTAGTTTTCACAAGGTTTTGTAATTGATATGTCCCATATGTTCATGTCATAATCAGTTTGACTCAAGCAAGTAAGAACAATCATATATATATAATTGGCAGCCCGCCTACGTGACATCTTCAGAATCCACCAATTCCTTTTTAATTTTTAAATTTACAAATCTACCCTTCCCCTTCCCTTCCACCGCTTCGCCTCTGAAACGTCACCTGAAACCTATATACTTCTTTATTCCTTCCATCTCCTCCATCATCTCATAAACATTGCCCAATCGATATTGCCCTCGGCTTCCTTCAAAGTTTCACTAACGCACCCTTTGGATCTTATATCGTTGCTCTCTAATTCGTTGGAACTTTCGACCTTTGCGTCTTCTGCCACCGCCCTATGAATCGTTCGAACTGCCACTCCAAGCCGCCAGGTATGCCCATCAATTCTTCACTTCCGCATCTTCCCCTTGCAAATCATTGAATGAGCCTATCACCTTCTTCACCAAATTTGCTCATTGGACTGTTAAGGATCTTTGATAGCCTACTGATATAATTTTTTCAGGTAACCAATTCCCAGAATATTGGAAGGCTATTAAATGATCATAATAACAATAAAACAGAATTTTCCTTCATATGTTAATTTAAGTTTGGCTTTTGGAATATTCAAACTTGGTTAGAGGTCTTTCGAGAAGATTATATGTTATTTCCCGTAATATCAAAATGTTACAATGATTTGCTTATAGTGAATTCAATCTTAGATTTTGTGTGTTATTAATTTATGTGTTGCAGAGGAAATATGGTTGCGGAGCAATGATGTTAGAAACAGTGGCAGCATTGCCTGGAATGATAGGAGGTATGCTGTTTGATGAGAGGCTACAAACAACAAAATCACAGTAAACACAAGCAATGAGAGCAATTAGAACACCATCTCCATGAGAGTAAACTTCGAGAGAGATATGAGAGAATTTCCCCAAATCTTATTTCATTGTGGAAGTACAGAGAGAGAAAATCGTGTACTTCTGAGTGTTGTGCACTATTTATATACACATCATCTTAACTACTCTTAATTAAAGCAGTAACTGCTTCTTAACAAAATACTAACTACTCTTGTCATGTTAACTACACAATTAACTATCCAAAAAACTAACTATTTCAACTACTTTTAACACCCCCCTTCAAGCTAGGTAGTGTAAAGAGATTCAACACTCCTAGCTTGCAAAGGAGGTACTTATGTTGTGTTCCATATAGACTTTTAGTGAACAAGTCTGCCTCTTGATCTTTTGAAGCCACATGGAGTGTTCTAATTGTTCCATCTTGAATCTTTTCTCTGATGAAGTGTAAATCTATCTCAATATGCTTAGTTCTTTCATGAAAAATAGGATTTGCTGCAATCTGAATTGTAGCTTTACTATCACTGAACAACTCCACTGGAGTTTTGATGTTTACCTTCAGCTCCTTGCAGATTCCAATCAACCAGATGATCTCTGAAACTGCTGCAACCATACTTGTGTATTCATCTTCTGCTGAGCTTCAGGATACTGTACTTTGTTTCTTGGATTTCCATGAGATTAAGGAGCTTCCCAGCTTCACTACATAGCAAGTTGTTGATCTTCTAGAGTTGGAACAACCTGCCCAGTCTCCATCATAGTATGCATGTAATTGTGTTGCCTTCTCTGAACTCAGCAAGATTCCTAGCCCTGGTTCATTCTTTATATATCTTATAATTCTATATGCTGCCTCCATGTGAGACTTCTTAGGCCTTTGCATGAACTGACTAAGTATATGCACTGCATAGGTGATATCTGGGTCATGGTTAGGTAGAGTAGCTTACCAATTAATCTTTGATATGGTCCTGGATCATCAAGCTCAATGTCTTCCACTGGTCTACCAACATGTTCATCATACTCCATTGTGGTTAGCCTGGCATTGCATTCCATTGGAGTACTAGCAGGTTTGGAACCTGATAGCCCCAATTCATGTATTAATTCAAATGCATACTTCATTTGGTTCATGAGAATCCCCTTCTTTGACCTTGCTATCTCAATTTCAAGAAAGTATTTCATTTCTTCCAAGTCTTTGATTTTAAAACTCCTTTGTAATGCTTGCTTGGCTTCTTTGATTAGAGTGTGATTATTCCCTGTAAGCAACAAGTCATCAACATATACTAAGACAATCACTATGTCATCTCCCTTTTTTCTAGTGAAGAAGGAGTAATTAAAGAGACTTTGTGTGAATCCTGAGTTGGTTAGAGCCTCAACAAGCTTCAAGTTCCACTGTCTTGAAGCTTGTTTCAGCCTATACAGGGACTTGTGCAGTCTGCATACTTGTTTGTTCCCCCATTGACTGCGAAGGCCTTGAGGTGTCAGCATGTATACTTCCTCCAGTAAGTCACCATGTAGCAAGACTTTGTGGATATCCATCTGATGGATACACCACTGATAGGCAGCAACAACAACAAGCACCAATCTAACAGTAACCATTTTAACCACAGGGGAGAATGTCTCCTGATAGTCTAAGCCCTCCCCTTTGGTTGTATCCTTTGGCAACCAATCTGTCCTTGTATCTTTCCACAGTTCCATCAGCTTTATACTTCACTTTGAATACCCACTTGCAGCCTATGGGATTCTTTCCAGGAGGAAGGTCAACTAAGGACCAAGTGTGATTATCTTGCAATGCAGTCAACTCTAAATTGATTGCAGCAACCCAGTGAGGATCTGTATTGACCTCAGCATAAGATTATGGTTCTTTAATGGGAGTAATTTTGGACAGAAAGGCTTGATAGTGGGTTTTAAGGTTGGTGTGTGATATATAGGACTGCATAGGGTATGGACAGGTAGATGTATTAGCTATAGTAGGCTTGCCATATATATAATCATGCAGCCAGCTGGGTGGATTTCTGATTCTAGTGGATCTCCTGTGAACAGGGGTGGATGGTGAAGGAGGTATGTCATTTGGAGATGGAGGGATGGATGTTGAAGATGGGGTTTCAGGGAGACTGGTAAGGCAATGTGGAGTGGAAGTTGGAATGGTTATGGGTTCTGGATTGGGTGCTGTGAGGACACCATTGGGGAAGATTTATGATCTCTTTTCTTTGACTAGCTGAAAGGGAAATATATGTTCTCTAAACACCACATCTCTGCTAACAAAGAATGTGTTGGAGAGCATGTTGAACAGTTTGTAGCCTTTTTGTGTGGGGGAGTAGCATATCAAGACAACAACCACAAATCTTGGAGCAAACTTGTCCCTGTTATGCAATGTGGTTGCAAAACATAAACAACCAATTGTTCTCATGTGAAGTAGGGATGGAGTTCTACCATGAATGACCTCAAATGGAGACTTGCCGGACAACACTTGCAATGGCAGTCTATTGATGATATAAACAACACTTGCAATGCATCCACTCCAGAATTTAAGGGGTAAGAAGCCTTGCAATCTAATAGCTCTAGCAACTTCTAATATGTGCCTATGTTTCCTCTCAACTAGGCCATTCTGTTGAGGTGTATGAACACAGGAGCTTTGATGAACAATGCCAAGAGAATGAAGTAATGCAGAACAATGGAAATTAAAAAACTCAGTGCCATTGTCACTTCTAAAAATCTTCACTGGCTTGCCAAATTGAGTCTTTAACAAGGTAAAGAACTGTCTAAGAACCACAACTACATCACTTTTCATTCTCAACATGTATACCCATATCATCCTACTACAATCATCTACTAGGGTAAAAAAAACCTATAACCATCATGGCTAGCCACTCTATATGGACCCCAAACATCCACATGTGTAACAGATAATGTGTCACTGCTTCTACTTGGCAATCTGGTTTGCCTAGCCAGTGGGCAGATGGTACAATCCTGGATGGTATGAGAATCACCTCTAATCTTCAGTGAACAAATCTGCTGCATCACTCTAATGGGTGTATGTGCAAGTCTTCTGTGCCATATTGCAGTATCTCCGGCTTTATCTACATTGTTATTACTGATCAGGTTAGCACTTATTGTTTTGAAATTGTCCTCCTTCTTTATTGGGAGTTGTATGTCATACAATCCACCATCTTCTCTACCAATCCTCTGCACTACTCCAGTGAACAGATCCTGCATGACACAAAGGTCAGGGAAGAAAGTAACAGCACATTTCAAGTCCTTGGTTAGCCTTGACATTGATGGCAAATTGTGTTTAAACTTAGGGACCCATAACACATCAGTGATAGTGTTTCCACTGTGCAATTTACACTTCCAAACACAAGCTATATCAAGTGTGCTACCATCTGGTAAATGTACTCTTTTAATGTCTGTTTTAGCAATCTGACTGATTCTATCCAGTATCTCTCTACTATGAACTATATGATTTGATGCTCCTGAGTCTATTATCCATTTTTTAGAGCTACATCCTTAGTAGCTAAGAAAACCTGATATACCTATCTTCTCTGAATTAGATGGTATTTCTTTATGGAGTAGCCTCAGAATTTGATCATATTGCTCCTGTGTGAACATCATCCCACCTCCTTGACTTGAATTTTGAGTGGACTGAGAATTCTCCACTGGTGCAGAGCTTGTCACTGCATTTGCTGTGTAATGTGATGGATAAGCACCTTTCTTCTTCTGTGGATATCCATGCAACTTGTAACATGTATCCTTTGTATGCCCTTTCCATTTGCAGTAATCACAGAACAAGTGTATGTTCTTCCCTCTGTAACTCCCTTTATCATAGCTGTTCTGACTCCCTTTTGTCATCTGTCCAGAACCTCCAACATTATGTTGGGTCATTGCTGTTCTGTTGCTGAATAGGGCTGTAGCACCTAATTCTTCAGCTGCCTTTCCCAGGTTTCTTTGACTCTCTTCTGATATCAACATTGCATAAGCTTTGTTGATGTTAGGAATTGGTGTCATCATTAAGGTCTGACTCCTAGCTTGATTGTATGTCTCATTCAACCCTGTTAGGAATTGTAGTAGCCGCTGAAACTGATGGTGCTCCATATATCGTCTGGAACCTGCACATTCACATCCAGGACATGACACTAGTGAATCAAACTCCACCCATAGATCCTTCAACTTGGTGAAATAACTTGATATGGTCGATCTCCCTTGTGTTAAAGTTGCAATTTCCTTATGTAACTGGAAAACTCGAGATCCATTTTCTTTATCAAACCTCTCTTTCAAATCGTTCCAAACTGTGCATGCATTTGAGGCATATGCTACACAACTAACCAACTCTTTGCTTATAGAATTCATGATCCAGGAGAGCACAATAGCATTAACTTTCTCCCATAGGTCATGCAATGACTCATCGAATTTCTCCTTCGCGTGTCTCCCATCTACGAAACCCGTTTTACTTTTCCCTATGAGTCCGATCTTCATAGATCTACTCCAGAGTGCATAGTTTTCTGGCCCAGTTAATTGAAAAGAGATGAGTGAACTACCTGGTGTGTCACATGCCTGTAAGTACAGAGGATGATTCGCATCTATCACTATGTTCGTTCTCACAGCTCCAACTCTTTCAGTAGTGTTCTGTTCCGTATCCGCCATTGTCGACGAACTCTTAGGCCTAACCGAGATTTTGACCTAGTTGCGCTCAATCCGAGAAGTCGATCGCTGGCTCTGATACTATGATGAGAGGCTACAAACAACAAAATCGCAGTAAACACAAGCAATGAGAGCAGCTAGAACACCATCTCCATGAGAGTAAACTTTGAGAGAGATATGAGAGAATTTCCCCAAATCTTATTTCATTGTGGAAGTACAGAGAGAGAAAATCGTGTACTTCTGAGTACTGTGCACTATTTATATACACATCATCTTAACTACTCTTAATTAAAGCAGTAACTACTTCTTAACCAAATACTAACTACTCTTGTCATGTTAACTACACAATTACCTATCCAAAAAACTAACTATTTCAACTACTTTCAATATTGTTGCACTGCAAGTCATTGAGGCGATTCGAACAGAGTGGTCGATGGATCAAATCTCTGCTTGGAGAAGTCGAAAACGAGAGGATGCATCTGATGACTTTCATGGAAATTCAAAGCCAAATTGGTACGAGTGTGCTCTGGTTTTTGCAGTTCAAGGCGTCTTCTTCAGCGCCTACTTTGTCAGTTACATTCTTTCCCCAAAATTGGCTCATCGTGGGTTACTTGGAAAAAGAGATTTTTTTCCGCTAACATTCGCTTATGCTACTTGAGGCCTCTAGATTTTTTTTTGCTTCTATTACGCAGGCAATTGAGTTATTGAAGGGAATGATAGCCCATGATATCAGACTTTGGCATGGTGATGGCGGTGAGGTGAGAGTGTCTTGAAAATATAATTAATTAAAAATTATACCATTATACGTATCAACTTAAACTTTTATATGAAATGAATTAGACCTCGATATATAGTCTAATTTTACATAGTATGATAGTGTAAAAAGTTATAATTATGTTGAAAAACTTGTGTTATTTGTGGTGCAGGCATTGAATACTGGGAAGTACAAAAGTGTATGGCATATAGCTATTGTAAATTCAGAGAAAGCAAGGATGCCTGTGACTTCTTTCCTCTGTCCCTCTGATAGTTCCATTATCACTGCTTCAAAAAATATTAAATTGCAGATGGCACTTCATCCATTTATCGGGATTTCACTTATACAGAATATTACAACAAATTCGGGAACAGGAATTTAGACCAAGAGCATTTTTTAGAACTTTACAAAAAGTTTGACAGATTCACGAATGATAAAGCCTGATTTTCTCATCATTTGTTATTAACTTACGATAGCGAGTTTAACTTATGTAAACAGATTTTAAAAAGGTGCAAACCTGGTAACACCTCCACACATAACTATCTCCAATCATCACAATCAGATAAACCAAGTTGGTTAGGCTAAGCCAGTTCAAACGTGTAGTTTTGCAGTAGAATATACCAATTGATTCTGAGATGGATAGGAGAGGGTCTCTAAGAGAACTAAAGGAATTGATTAGTCTAATATCAATCTGCACTCTGAATATATAGACATGTTCACAACAAAAGAAAAAAACAGGCATCTAAGTTATTATAGTAATTTAACATGCAAGTTAGGGAGTACAAACACGATTGAAAAAATAATTATATTGAGAAATAATATTATAATCCAAAAATATAATTGAAGATAACTAGGACTTTAGCAATAGTAAATTAATAACAACTCCTGACACAAATTTATAATGCTAAATTTTCTATATAGAAAAAACCTAATAGCTTTAGATTATCTTATTAATTTTTATATTAAGATATATCAACTTAATTAGATTGCTTAAACATTTTTTCTAATTAAAAATATTTTTATTCACATATATTTCTTAAGCATAATATGAAACCAGAGACTACATTGTATTACATATAACGTTTAAACTTTCACTTTGAAGAGAGAATAAATGGAAAGTTGATATGTAAATATGTTTTTTCTTCAAATCAATGTAGCTCATGTTAAAGTCAAATATTTAGTTGATGAAGAATAGTTTTTTCCAATTCCATAAATTATGCAATAATATTTTATTTACCATTTTATGTCCGCGCAAAGCGCAAGTATATTTACTAGTATATATATATATATATATATATATAAATTGAGTTCGAAAAGATCCTCCATGAGGTAACCTTTTTTCTACGAAAATTTTGTTCTTATTTATTACATTTTTATCAAATAAAAACATTGTTTAAAGTCAATACCTTGTTAGCTTCATACTAGTCATATCAATTATCATATCACATACAAAAAATCCGCTATGTCCCTAAAGGAAAGGGAGAAATACAATGACCACAATATCATATTGTTGGAATTTAAAGCATTATAGTGCTACTAAATTAGAAACTAAAGAACTAAATATGAGAAAATATAGAAATGATGA
>JAOTQR010131487.1:0-22001 GCA_025774065.1 Solanum ossicruentum | reverse complement strand
CAGTTTGAGTTTATTTATTTTAAATGTTTCCTCTTATTGTATTATTATCCCTTTTTGAATTATGGTTGACTTGTTCTGGTGGGATTGAACAAGTGCTATCACGCCCAAATTTTCAGGTCGTGACATAAGCATTGACATTGAACTCTCTAGGCTGTGGAGTTTTCTCCAAACGAGATGGGTTTACATTCTAGTCATCATCATTATTACCCCAATTCAAAGTTGTATTGGCCGTATTATTTGCATTTTTTGGGGAATGCTTCTTCCAATTCATTGGATCTTTAGATCAAATGGACTTAAGGGATTCCCTTGACTCCTAGTGTTGGGTATATACTACTTGTATACCCTGCAAAGAAACAGAAACAAAAGTAAAATAAAGGGAACTAAAGATTAACACTCGAATTTCAATTACTAGTGAATTCAACTAAATCTAGTTGTATTCCCTGGCAACGGCGCCAAATTCATTGATTCGCCCGAGTTATGCCTCCATGTTAGAGGATAAATCGATTGTTGTCAAGATATAAAGACTAACCAAGGTTAGGTTCAAAACCAAGGGAATATATAAACTCAAAACCAATTCACCAATAAGCAAATCAAGTAGTTAACAAACTCAATTCTTCAAAAGGGAGGGGTTTACAAAAATCAATAAGAAATTAAACTAAAATAACTCATCACGACCCAAGCCTAGGGCCTAGATGTGACACGGCGAATAGGGAACCTGAAGGGACCCTGAAACAACCTCTTAACATATCATCCCACATCCTTGGTCATGGAAGCCAGTAAATGACATTAATAGATTAGAAAAAAAGGGAAATGGGAGTAAGGGGAAACTTTTCATAACATAAACATCAAGAACAAAAGAGTCAAGGCTCATAGCATAATTATATAACTTGTCCAACATCACCTTTAAACATAGAACATAGCTGGGGCCAAGACAAGTAACTAGGCTCACCCTCATAGTCAAGGTATACAATAAAGAAAGAGAGTTGTAATGGATAGTACAAGAACATAGACATCGTCCTCGGAATGGAGGACTCACCAACTAGCTTGAGAGGAATCGTACTAGCCATGTGGAGGAGGATGATCAAATGAGGCCCTAGTCCCTATCCAGAACATCATGTAGGCATAAACTATGCATTAGTACATTTGAGCATGTACTAAGTATGTATAATGCAATGCAATTAGAGATAAGCAACATAATTGAAACAGAGTATCAATAAAAACAAGTAAGCGTTGGGTCAAAAATGGTCAAACAACATGGCACTTATGCACTAATCTCGGGCTGGTCTGCGGGGTCTTGAGTTTGCCTCTCCTCCTCTGCTAAAGTATCCTCTCCAGGTGGGGTGTGTTGTGCTCTCTTTCTCTGAATATCCGCCAACTAAAGAGAGTCCTACACCACCTCCTCGGGTATGGGCTCCTCCTGCTCAAGTCTCGGCCTCTTAGAGGTCAGCTCTAGATCAACATGCTCAAGGGGCCTCTTCCCGTGGGTGAATGGAAAATCAATTAGCCAATCAAATGCCTCATCACCTATTGGTGCTACCTCTAGGGCTGGAACAGGGGTTGCCAATAGCTGCAACAAGTCGTCCCTAAACTGGGATAACTCATCAGTCACTGCACTCGTGTCAGCAGGCCTAGCACCCTTAAGCCTCTTTTGGATTCTGGCCTCAAATGTATCAACCCATGCATCAACCACTCGGACTCTATCATCAACTAAATCTCGGGCAAATGACCTCATCCTCTCCTTAGCATCTCTAACAGTCTGATCAATCAACGGTCGGACCCGTGTTGATAACTCTCGCAGGCTGCCTCTGCTACAACCACCCTATGCAATAAAGCCTGAAAAGTAGTTGTAGAGAAAAGAGGGTCAACCTATAATGTAGCTGTTGTTGGTGCTGGAGTGCTGGTGGATGTTGTAGACACGATCTCGGGTGTCAGTGTGGGCTCTATAGTAGTCAGAGTAGTGCCGTTAGGAGCTGTAGGTGAACCTAGAACCTGAGGCTCGATCAAAAATGGCTCTAGGATAGGAGATGGGATATCTCTCTATAAGGCGATTAGGTTTTCATCAGCATTGATTAGGCTGGGATCCATCATATGCAAGGCCTCTACATGATGGTCTAAGTAAAGAGACACCAATACACCTGCTTCGTTGCATAATCTATGATTTCGAATGGGGAATGGCAATTCTTGATAAGTGCGAACTGCTGACTCGTGTATCTTTTCTGCCAAAACTCGAGCCTAATCAATTTCATACCTACCCAAATGCTCGCCAACAACACGACCCTCTCTAATGTGATCCCATTATCTGTGAATGTGGGCCTGATGCGCATCAAGATAATAGACCACCAAAATTTTTCCCTAAATGAGAGATGAACCTTCAGAATATGCTTGGCATGGTCTGTAACCCATATCGGCTCAACACCTTCCTCGAAAATTTGGCCTGCTATCCACCTTAATAACTCAATTTCTGCCCAACATTATTTTGATTAAATTCTTTCCTCATGTCTTCCATCCTATGGTCATATTTTGCTGTAGAGTGTGGGGCTCTATAATTTGGTCTGAATTGCACCCTTCGAATAGTCTCTACTAAGATATCAACTATCTCACCCCTAACCATGACTTTACTCAATCGTGGTGCATCAATGGGCATCATGAGCCTTGGAAGATTTCCATGTATAGTAGCATAATAAGAAGCATAGAGTTCCTGAACCAAGTAAGAAGCGTACTTCCCTAACAATTGTGGTAACTATCCTAATACAATGTCGTCAATGTTAGCTTCTGGCACACCTTTCTGCCCTGAGTCTTGTAACCTTGCCTCCTCGTAAAATCTTTTCACTGGCCTCCCTTGAATTTTAAGTTCCAGTTCCTTATCATAGATCTCTTTCATTCCTGGGACACACCATCTAGTGTTTCTTGGATTGGTACAAGTGACTGTGTAGACAGAATTAGCTGGCTGTGGAGGAGTGCTCTCTCTAGGATAGGTCTGAGATACTACCAAAGAACCAGATTAGGAGTGGAGTCATCATCATCTGAACCATCTTCTTCATCTTCCTCATCAGAATAGGAGGGGCTATTTACTTCCTTTGGTACTCCGATTTATTGTGATTGTGTCAAGAGCATGTTGGCATCAGGGTCAGGGTGCACAGTCATTTCTTCAGTAGATTTCTTATCCTCAGATGTGTCACACCATAGTTGGTGTGTGGGGGATGGGACAATAACTCTTTGACCTCTTGAAGGCATTGTCTCTGCAAAACCATTACAGACAAAAGCCTGACCACCCTGATATTTTATATTAGCACAATAACTCATAACATAATCAAGCCACTATCCATAAAATATCTTAAGTAAAGAGACTAAACAAGGATCAGAGTTGCAGAAACTAGGTGTAGATATGACTCATGGGGTTACCTATGAGTCATAATCTTTGGTCATATCGCATTCGACAGACACTTTGAGAATTCAGATACGAGTCACAAGACCACCATTACAACTCGTAACTGGTGCTATGAGTTGTAGGTGAATCTCATATAAAAAGGGTTAAGGCACCATTGGTAACTGTTGCCTTTTATGACGGACCACCATGACTCGTAGAGAGACTTAGGACTGGTGGTGGGTCCTTATGGCAGAAAACAGAGAGCCCGTAAGGTGCCGCTAACCTTTCCAGAAAGACCAATAACAAACCAAGAAGTCTTTAAAGGTTACACCCCAAAAGCATAGGCAATACAACAGTAAACCATAAAGACTCATCATTACTAGTCATATCACCACAAAGCATGAATTTCTCCTTAGTAGTTAAAACTTCTTCTAAAATTATTAGCATCAACGCACACTAACAACAAAACTATACCACCCCTAAACCCAATACCTTCAGTCCCATGCGAGGTTTATTATGACCTCAAAATAACCAACACACACATATGGTAATAACATTGGATATCAAATTCACCAAACAAGGAAAAGGTTTAAGACTCAACCATTTACAAAGGCATCAACAATTGTATATCACATTCTCCAAACTATCACTGGCAATTTTGCATGGTTACACTAATCATGATCTTTAGGCCTTCATTCAATCATCCATGAGACAAGGAATTTTTCTTAGATAAACCAAAATTAATTTTGAGAACTTACCAGATCATTAAGTGAATGAACTATGAGGAGAAAAGCCGAAAGAGTTCTTCAATGCTCGATTCTCTTGTTGGGGAATTTTAGTGGGTGAAAAAGGTTAATATGCATGTATTAGTGAAATGGAATTATGGAGGGAGGGAGTTATAAATAGAAAGGGAACACTTCATGAAAGGAAATGAAGAACCAAGAGACGTCAGTCTCTTAGCATTCGCAATGGTCTGCCCATTGAAATTCTGCAATTTGGTCCTACGAGACCCCAATTATGAATCATATGATAATATACGACTCATAGGTCTAGATCTTGTAACAGACCCAATACTTAAGAAAATTTCAATTTCATACCTGAACACTACGAACCCCACTTACGACTAATAGGGGACCTTACCAATAGTAAGGTTGGCTTGTGGTATGTGAACCAGCTTCTGGTACTCACTGTTTCCCTCTGTGAGGCATGACTATGAGTCGTAACATTTACTATGACTCGTAGGCCTGCTCATATGAGCAGTATCCGAACTTAATTTACCCTTTCTTTAGCACTTGGTTTGTTATCTATTACCTGAAATGCACGTAAATGCCAATTGATACAACTGACTCATAGTTTCTACAATCATAAAACACTATTAACTCACTAATCAACAAATAAACTATGATATAAAGTGTTAAAATAAAGTAATCATGAAAAATAGATACTTGGGTTTCCTCCCAAGAAGCACCTTGTTTAACGTCATGGCTCGACTCAGTCTTTCATGAGTACTCAGACTTCCTTATGGGCTCCATCGATGCTTTTTCTACTTTTCCTTTGTTCATCCTGCACTACATCTAGTTGCTTAGCGAGCTGGTCAATCCTATCACCTAGAATTTGCATCGATATAGTTTGTTGTTCCACTTTGTAATTACATTTGAGGATATCAAAATTTATCTCCCTGACAATGTCATATTGCTCATTCACCTTGGTCAGGACTAGTTCAAGCATATGCTCAATCCGGGTCAGCTTACAGTGATATAATGCTGGTGAGATAACCTCATCCAATGTGCAACATTTCGCTTTTGGTTTTACTTGAGGCTCTAGTAGATGAACTAACAGGTGGTCTAACTTGCTTTTGAAGGGTTTGGTAGACTTGGGCAACTGCAGATAGCTTGTCCATGATCTTAGTGATCTAATTAAATGGTTGTCTTACGAACTCCTAACGGACTCCTCTTAAAAATGCGTCAGCCTGCCCTTGTTGTTCAGAGGGTAATGTTCATTAGAAGCTAGCTGCCAACTCGTTATCAGTTAGACCATAGTTCCGATTCGCTGCCAGGTGATGCTTGTATCTTTCCTAGACTGCTACAAAAGTCCTCTTAATAGTCTCTTGAAATTACAGATGTTGTACTATAACCTCTACCCCTTGGAATCTCTATAGAAGTTCATGAGGAAGACTCTCCATACTTCTCCCTAAGTTAGAGCAAGCATCGGGTGGAAGAAATGACCACCATTCTGCAGCTTCACTCAGGACAGTCATGGGGAAAACCTGAAAAGCCATGGCCTCCGAAGCAGGATGTCTTGTTCGAAGGACCCCTCTCAATATTCAAGTGAAATTATGTAGATGGTTTTGGGGATTCTCGAACTCTTTCTCAGAAAATAAGGTGCGCCTCTGCAAAGTTTCCAACAAGTCATTTACAATGTAGTACATTTGCTCAGTCATAGTGCCAGCCAACCTGTACCTAGAATAAACTAGAAAAAAACAAACCAAAAAAATAAAATACAGGAGACTCTAAAAATCAACACTAGAACAAACTAATAGTGAAATCAAATCAAAACCTTTTTGTATCCACCGGCAATGGTGCCTTAATTTTTGATAGTTGAGTGATGGTCATGCTCTAATAAAAGAGCAGTCGCTATCAGTAATTAACCTAATCGAGGTTAGGGTCGAATACAGAGCGAATATAGGGCTTTGACTACAAGACTTCACTACTAACCATTTCTAGTATTTATGACTACAATCTCTAAATTGGGGGGGGGGGGTTGTGATTCAAAAACAAAATAAAGCAAACACTAATTAAAATACAAGAAAGCACTCAATTTTGGGGACAACCTGGGAATTGTGTTCCCCATTGTTCGTCGACTTGATTACCCTAGATACATAACTATAATTGGTGAGGTCTCATGCAGGACAGTAACTTAGGTTCTTCCAGTCCTCTTGTGAATGCGAAGGTAATATTTCACCATGGAGTTTGATCGCCACCAAGGCGTGCTAACTAATTTTTACCAATAGTCCCATCAACCTCCCATTGGTCAGGTTTGGTTGATTAGACAAGAACACATCAACAAAATTCTGCCATCTACTTCCCTTTTTCGATTCGTCATTACCTTAATCGGGATCGTGATAGTAGGTGGGGTTTGGTGTTGGCCACCACCAAAACACAATAAAAGTGAAGGGAATTAGATAATACATGCAAAACCCCAATCATAGAAATGCAAGAAAACTAGGTTATTTCGAGTCAACTACCCATGGTTCCCACAATCCCCAGTTATGGATGCTTATCTACTCATGGCTAAATCAAAACACACAAGAATGAATATAATAGACATAGTTGAGAGTTTCACTAATAACAATGAAGGAGATATGCACCACAGGTTGCAAACCCACAAGCTTGATTGATCAATAATGAGTACAAGACGAGATTTGCAATCCCCAAAATGGGTTTTCCAAGAGAGAACAATAATCTACACTAAAAACCTAAGAAAAGCTTCAAAAGGTAATATGAAAATGTCTATTGGTCAAACTCTTTTCAAAAACCTAACTTAAGCTATATATATTGTTTACAAAATAACCCTAGAATTTACACAGAAAAGACAACTGGCAGCTGAAGTCTCACAATTACCTCTCATAGGATGACCTACGGGTCATTATCGGGGTCTCGTATCAGGTTCTTGGTATCTTGGACTAAATTGGTATGACCCATAGGTATGAGTCGTTGCTTGGGCTACCACTCGTATGTTTGTCTCATAGTCTTGGTCTTTAAATTTTAGTCTAACATTTTGTCTCTCTGATTCTTGCTACAAGTCCATCAATACGAAGTGTAGTGTGTATTACAACTCATAAACTAGGTTCATAGGGGTGACATTCACTTGGCAGCTTTCTGATTTTGGTCTCTGATTACTTCTTCGATACAACCTACGACCTAAAGTGTGAGTTAGGACTCATAGGTAGGCTCGTATACCTATGCTTCTGCAAAATCTCCAACTTTTCTTCAAAATCAAGCCAGCTTAACTTTTCCGCAATATTAACACAAAAACATATCAAAACACTAAAAGGTCGCTTAAAGAACTCACAAAATCCCTTGTTTCAGGCACCAAATGTGTTGCATTTTGACAACACTTCAACACCCTCAACTTAGAATTGTTGCTTGTCCTCAAGCGACAACTCAATGTATACATACAAAGAGAAATACATAGTAACTATGCTAACGACATATATAGATCAACTCTTCTGATACAGGTACCCAACTACCATTTTCAAAACAGGATTGTGCAATTATTTAGCAAACAAGAACATAATGAGATACTTGGCAATGCAACTATGATAAGATAAGAAGAATCAATTGTCCACAATCACTAGTATAGTCATACGCTACTCAAGTAGTGCAAATGCCTCACTAGAAAGAAGTCCGTTATAATCACTCAAAAGCATTTTAGAATTCAGGGACTGAGGAAGCATTCTCACTCTCACAACAAAAACTCAATGCATACTAACACCATAGGCTTGCCTCTATGCTCATCTTCTAGCTTGGTGATAAAGTTGAGGTGGATCACTTTAGGACTTATAGGCTTGCAAAATCGGCTCAGGGTGCTTTGGTGAGGTATTTTGGGAAAATAGTGACTAAAGCTATCCTTGAACCATGTTTACCAATACTTTTTGCTTTCATAATCCAACCCTTTTAAACCAATTCACCCTTATTCTCTTGTTTTGAACTTTTCTCAAGTGCTTTCATTCTCTTTTTCAGTTGACCCTTGATTTCAAACTCATTTTTGCTACTTTTTCTTCAACTCAAGGCACTTTTCTTTTCTTTTTCTTCACTGGATTCATGCTTTTTCGTTTCTTTCTTAATTTCTCAACTAACCACCTTATTATTATTACTTTTCCACAATAAGGGCCACCCTTAACTTAGGCTTTTAGCCTCAGGTAAAGTACATAATATCTATGCCTCAAACTAGGGCCACTAACTGCAGCCACCCTCAACTTAGGCCTTTGGCTTCAATCAAGGTTCACATGTTCAAGGATAGACCAGGGCTAATATCAAGACATTTCATCAAACAAGGTTAAGCAGGCAAGGTATCTAGAATGAATGAGTACATGATAATTTCAAAAGTTTGGAACAAGGGATTCACTTACTCATTTGGTGGGTCATTTAGGCTACAAGTGGTTTTACTCAAGGAACAAAGGCCTAAGATCCCTTTCATATCCAGCTCATCACCAAAAAAATTTAGAGTAACAAGACAAGTTCTCGGTCCATACAAGATGCATGAATGCATCAAAATAGGCTCATAACACACATGGCAATTGCATCCACAATCAAGTATAGACTCACAGGTCATACTTTCAGTCTCAGCTTACCTTCACAATATCAAAACAAACATTTTGCAAATACTCAAAAATGTATGAATGCATCAATAATCACAACCCCAAAAATTTTAAGAGTATCCAATTTTGCATCAAAAGTTTGAAGAAAAATTTAAGAACTATGTATATGCCAAATGATAACATTACTATGCATTTACAAATTATCTATACTTCCTAAAACATGCTTGTTCAAAAGAAAATTAAATATCCATAAGGAAAAAAAACACGGCAAGAAAACCTTGGAATAAAAAATAGAGGAACTTATGGACTTGAGGCTACTCAAACTTCACCTTAATCCATAACTTCCACCACCCCACCAAAAGATGACCCTTTTTTCTTAAAGTAACAACACAAAGAAAAGACGAACATACAAAAACATAACATAGATATATATATACATTCAAAATTAACAGTTAACAAAACTAATATCCAAAACCACAGTAAAAACATTATCCAACAATGACATCCACAAAAACCAAAATAAAAACAATATTGTCTAACAAAAGGAAGAGTATCCATAAAAACAAGTAAGAGTTAGGGTCAAAAGTGGTCAAATATCATGGTGCTCATGCACCAGTCTCAGGCTGGTCTGCAGGGTCTTGAGTCTACCTCTCCTCCTATGCTAAAGTACCCTCTCCAGGTGGGGTGTATTGTACTCTCTCTATCTGAATAGCCACCAACAAAAAAGACTCCTGCATCACCTCCTCAAGTATAGGATACTCCTTCTCAGGTCTCGGCCTCTTCGAGGTTGGCTCTGAATCAGCATGCTCAAGAGGCTTCTTCCTGCAGATGTCTGAACGATCGTGAGCCAATCAAATGCCTTATCACCTACCACTACTACCTCTGGGGCTAGAGTAGAGGCTCCCAATAGATGCAATAAGTCGACCTTGAACCTAGCCAACTCATCACTCACCGCACTCATGTTGGAAGGCCTAGCATCGTCAAACCTCTTCTGGGCTCTAGCCTTGAAAGCATCAACCCATGCATCAATTGCTCAGTCTCTATCATCAACTAAACCTTGAGTAAATGCCCTCATCCTCACCCCGGTATCTCGAATAGTCTGATCAATTAACAACCGAACCTGTGTTAATAACTCTCGCAGCCCGCCCTCTGCTATAGCCACGCTATGCAATAAAGCCTAAAAAGCAGTAGCGGAGAAAAGAGGGTCAACCTGTAACATAGCTGTTGCTGGTGCTTAAGTGTTGGTGGATGGTGTAGACTCGATCTCAACTGCCGGTGTGGGCTCTATAGTAGCCAGAGTTGTGCCCGTATGAGCTGGAGATGAACCTGGAACCTGAGGCTCGACCAAAAATGGCTCTAGGATAAGAGTTGGGATAGCTCTCTGTAGGGCAATTAGGCTTTTATTAGCCTTGATTAGGTTGGGATCCATGGTACGCAAGGCCTCTACATGAGGGTCAAGTGAAGAGAAACCTATACACCTGCTTCCTTGCAAAATCTATGAATCAGAATAGGGAATGACAATGCTTGATGAGTGCAGACTGCTGACTTATGTCTTTGTTTTGCCAAAACTGGAGCATAATCAGTTTCATACCCTGCCAAGATGCACGCCAACAACACGACTCTCTCTAATGTGATCAGATTATCCATGAATGTAGGCCTAATGAACATCAGGATAATAGACCACCAAATATTTGCCCTAAATGAGAGATGAGTCTTTAGAATATGCTTGTCATGGTCTGTAACCCATATCGGTCAATATCTTCCTCGTAAATCTGGCTTTCTATCCACTTTAATAACTCCGTTTTCAGCCTAGCATCATTCTGATTAACTACTTTCCTCATGTCTGCCATCCTATGGTCATATTTAGCTATGGAGTGTGGGGCTCTATAATTTGGTATGAATTGCACCCTTTGATAGTCTCTGCTGAGATGTCGACTATCTCACCCCTGACCATGGCTTCACTCAACCGTGGTGCATCAATGGGCTTCACGAGCATTGGAAGATTGCCATGTACAGTAGCATAATAAGAAACATAGAATTCTTGGACCAAGTAAGGAGCTTACTTCCCTAGTACTTGTGGTAACCATCCTAATCCATGACTATCAATGTTAACTTCTATGCGCGGTACGCCTTTTAGCCCTGAGTCTTTCAACCTTGCCTCCTCGTGAAATCTTCGCACCGGCCTCTCTTGAATTTTAAGTTCTAGTCCCTTATTATAGATCTCTTTCATTCCAGGAACACACCATCTAGTGTTTTGTGGATCGGCGGAAGTGACTGTGGAGGCAGAATCAACTGTTGTGGAGGAGAGGTCTCTTTAGGGTGAGTCGGAGATACTTCCAAAGAACCAAAGTCATGAGTGGATTCATCATCATATGAACTATCTTCTTCATCCTCCTCATTAGACTGGGAGGAGCTATTCACTTCCCTTGGTACTCTGGTTGATTGTGATTGTGTCAAGAGCACGTTAGCCTCAGGGTCAGGGTGCACATTCATTTCTTCAGTTGATTGCTCATTCTCAAATGTGTCATCCCTCAGTTGGTGTCTGGGGGATGGGGTAACAACTCATCGCCCTCTTGAAGACATTATCTCTGCAAAACAATTACAGGCAGAAGCCTGACCACCCTGATATTTTATATCAGCACAATAACTCAAAACATAATCAAGTAACTAACCATAAAATATCATAAGTAAAGAGACTAAACCAGGATCAGAGTTCAAAAAGTAGGTGTATATATGACTAGTAGGGTTACCTACGAGTCATAGTCTTCACTTGTATAGCATTCAAGAGACACTTCGAGAATTTAGATAAAGGCCACAAGACCACTATTATGACTCGGAACATCTGCTACAAGTCAAAAGTGAATCTCACATGAAAAGGTTTAAGGCACCATGGGTAACTATTACCTTCTACAATGGACCACTATGACTCATAGTGGGTCCTCATAGAAGAAAACAGAGAGCCCGTAGGGTGCCACTAACTTTTCTTCAAAGACCAACAACAAACCAAGAAGGCATTAAAGGTTACACCCCAAAAGCATAGGCAATACAACAGTAAACCATAATGACTCATCATTACCAGTTGTATCAAAATAAAACATGAATTCCTCCTTAGCAGTTAAAAATTCTTCTAAAATTATTAGCACCAACACATACTGACAACAAAACTTACCACCCATCAACCCAACAACTTCAGTCCCACGAGGTTCATTATGATCCATAACATAAGAAACACACACACATGGTAATAACGTTGGATATCAAATTCACCAAATAAGGATAAAATTTATGACTCGACCATTTACAAATACATCAACAATTGTATATCACATTCTCCTAACTATCACAAGCACTTTTGGATGGTTATACTAATAATGATCTTGAGGACTTCATTCAATCATCCATGAGACACAATTTTTTATAGATAAACTAAAATTAATTTCAAGAACTTAATAGATGAATGATTGAATGAACTATGAGAAGAAAAACTAGAAGAGTTCTTTAGTACTCGTTTCTCTGGATGGGAATTTTAGTGGGAGAAAAAGGTGAATATGCATGTATTACTGAAATGGAATGATGGGGGGGGGAGTTATAAACAGAACGGGAATGCTTCATGAAGGGGAATGAAGAACCAAGAGATTTTAGTCTCTTAGTTTTCGCAATGGTTCGCGCTTTGAAATTCTGCAACTTGGTCTTACAAAACCACAACTACGAGTTGTATGATAAAAATACGACTCGTATTTCCCGATCTAGAAGTAGAGCCAACACTTAGGAAAATTTTGATTTCAAAGCTGAACACTATAAACCCCACTTATGACTTGTAGGGGACCCTACGAGTCTTAAGGTTAGCTTATGGTGTATGTGCCAGCTTATGTTACTCACTGTTTCCCTCTACGAGGAATGACTACGAGTTGTAACATTCACCATAACTTGTAGGCCTACATATATGTGCTACATCCAAACATAATTTATCCCTTCTTGTCACTTGGTTTGTTCCTTCAATCTATTACCTAAAATGCGCCTAAATGCAAATTGACACAACTGATTCATAGCCTAAAAAATCACAACACACTATTGACTTACTAATCAACAAATAAAATACGATGCAATGTCTCAAAATAAAGCAATCACAAGAAAAAGGATACTTGGGTTACCTCCCAAGAAACACCTTGTTTAACTTCGTCGCTTGATTTAGTCATTCAGAGTACTCAGACTTCCTCATGGGCTCCATCACTGCTTCTTCTACTTTTTATTTATTCATCCTGCACTGCATCTTATTGCTTAGCGAGCTGCTCTATCCTATCAAACAGATTTTGCATCAATATAGTTTGTTGTTCCACTTTGTAATTACATTTGAGGATATCAAACTTTATCTCCCTAATGATGTCATCTTGGTGATTCACCTTGGTCGGGACTTGTTCAAGCATATGCTTAATTCAAGTAAGCTTATCAGTGATACAATGCTGGTGATGTAACCTCATCCAATGTGCAACATTTTCTCTTTTCGTTTTACTGGAGGACCTCATAGATAAACAAACAAGTGGTATGGCTTGCTCTTGAAGGGTAGACTTGAACAACTACAGATAGTTTGTCCATGCTCTCAGTGATCTCATCAAATGGTCATCTTACGACTCCCAATAGACTCCTCCAAACAATGTGTCAGCCTAACCTTGTTGTTCAAAGGGTAATGCTTAGTGGAAGCTAGCTACCCTCATTATTAGTTAAACCATGGTTCTGAGTCACTGCCAGGTACTACTTGTATCTTTCCTAGACCGCTAACAAAGGTTCTCTTGGCCATCTTTTGAAATTACATATGTTGTTCTGAAACCTCTGCCTGTTTGACTCTCTATAGAAGTTCATGAGGAAGACTCTCTGTACTTCCCCTAGTTAGAGCAAACATTGGGTGGAAGAATTGACCACCATTCTGCAGCTTCACTCCGGAGGGTCATGGGGAAAACCTGAAAAGCCATGGCCTCCAAAGAAGGATGTCTTGTCCCAAGGACCCCCCTCAATGTTTGAGTGAAATGCTATAGATAGTCTTATGGATCCTCGGACTCTAGGCCGTAAAATAGGGCGTGCCTCTGCAAAGTTTCTGACAAGTCATTTCCAATGTAGTACGTTTGCTTAGTCATAGTGCCAGCAAACATGTACCTAAAGTAAACTAACAAAAACAAACAAAAAAAATAAAATACAGGAGACTCTAGAAATCAACACTAGAACGAACTAATAGTGAAATCAAATCAAAACCTAGTTGTATTCCCCGACAACAAAACCATAATTTTTGATAGTTGAGTTATGGTCACGCTCCAATAAGAAAGTGGTCGCTATAAGTAATTAACCTAACAGAGGTTAAGGTCAAATCCACAGGAATACAAGGCATTGACTGCAACACTTCACTACTAATTATTTCTAGTATTTATAACTACAATCTCTAAATGGGAGGGGGTTGTGTTTTAAAAACAAAATAAAATAGAAACTAATTAAAATGCAAGGAAACACTCAATTTTGGAGACAACTTAGGAATTGTGTTCCCCATGTTTGTTGACTTGATTGCCCTAGATGCATAACTATAATTGGTGAGTCACATGCAGGATGGTAACTTAGGTTCTTCTAGCCTTTTTGTGAAGGTGAAGGTCAAATTTCACTATGGCGCTTGGCGGCCACCATGGCATGCCAACTAATTGTTACGAATAGTCCCTGTCAACCTCCCCTTGGTCAGGTTTGGTCGATTAGACGGGAACACATCAACCGAATTCTATCATCTACTTCTTTTTTCTATTCGTCTCTACCTTGGTCGGGATCGTGATAGTAGGCAGGGTTTGGTGTTGGCCACCCCCAAACAATAATAACAATGAAGGGAAATTGATAAAACATGCAAAACCTCAATCATAGAAATGCAAGAAAACTAGGTTATTTTAAGCCAACTACCCATGGTTCCCACAACCCTAAGTTGTGGATTCTTAGCTACTCATAGCTAAAGAAAAACACACACGAATGCATATAATAGACATAGTTGAGAGTTTCAGTAATAACAATGAAGGAGATAGGCACCACAAGTTTCAACCCACAAACTTGATTGATCAACAATAAGTACAAGGCAAGATTTGCAATCCCCAAAATGGGTTTTCAAAGAGAGAACTATAATCTACACTAAAAACCTTAAAAGAGATTTATAATGTAATGTGAAAATGTCTATTGGTTGAACTCTTTTGAAAAACCTAACTTAAGCTATATATAGTGTTTACAAAATAACCCTAGAATTTACATAGAAAAGACAGCTAGCAGTTGATAAGTCTCACAGTTACAACTCGTAGGATGACCTAAGAGTTATAGTTGGGTTCTCGTATCAGATTCTTGGCATCTTGGATTGAATTGGTATGAACCATAGGTACGAGTCGTTGCTTGGGCTGCGACTCATATGTTTGTCTCATAGTCTTAGTCTTCAATTTTTGTCCAATATTTTGGCTCTCTGTTCTTGCTATGAGTCGTAGTGGGTGACCTTTATTTTGCAGATTTCTGATTTTTGGTCTTTGATTCTTGCTACGATACAACTTATGACCTGTAGTGTGAGATAGGACTCGTAGGTAGGCTTATACGGCCTTAGCTTCAGCAAAATCTGCAACTTTTCTTCAAAATCATGTCAACCTAACTTTTCTAAAAGATTAACACAAAAACATATCAAAACACTAAAAAGTCGCTTTAAAAACTCACAAAATCCTTTGTTTCAGGCACCAAATGTGATGTATTTTGATAGCACATCACCAAGATGATATTGCACACTAATATCATAATCCTTAAGAAGTTCTAACCACGTTCTTTACCTCAAGTTGAGAACCTTTTGAGTGAAAACATATTGGAGACTCTTATTATTGGTAAACACGTCAACATGCACTCCATACAAGTAATGACGCCATTTTCAAAGAAAATACCACGAGGGTTGATTCAAGATCATGAGTAGGATAATTCTTTTCATTCACTTTGAGTTGTCTAGAAGCATAAGCTATCACCTAACCATTTTGCATCAAAACACAATCCAAACCAACCATTGAAGCATCACAATACACAATAAACCTTTCTAGCCCATCTGGTAAAGACAATATAGGAGCGTAAACAAGCTTATCTTTTAAATTTTTCGAACTCTTTTCACACTCATTGGTCTATACAAAACTAGCCTTCATTTGGATCATCTTAGTCATGGTAGAGGCAATAGAAGAGTACCCATTCACAAATCTTCGATAGTACCCCGCTAAGCCTAAGAAGCTTCTAATATTCGATGGGGTCAATGGCCTAGGCTAATTTCTAACCACATCCGTCTTCTTAGGATCCACCTTGATACCATCCCCCGACACCATATGACCTAGAAAGAAAACATCCTTCAACAAAAATTCACATTTTTCATACTTAGCATACAACTTCTCCTCCCTCAAGTGACCCATATGCTCCTCCTCACTATAGGAATAGACCAAAATATCATCAACAAAAACCACAACAAATGAATCAAGGTAGGGTTTAAAGGGCGTAATCATAAGATACATGAAGATGGTCGGTGCATTAGCCAACCTAAAAGACATCATAACAAACTCATAATGTCCATACCTAGTTTAGAAGGCTGTCCTGGGAATATTACACTCCCTGACCTTCACTTGATGATACCTAGACCGAAGATTAATCTCAGAGAAGTGACTAGCCCCTTGCTATTGGTAAAAAAATCATCAATCCTTGGAAGAGGACACTTATTCTTTATAGTGACCTCATTAAGTTATTGGTAGTCAGTTCATATATTAAGGGACCCATCATTCTTCTTCACAAACAACACCAGTGCACGCTAAGGTGATTGGCTAGGCCTAATCAAACCCTTCTCCAACAAATCCCTTAATTTCTTCTTCAATTCCTTTAACTTTGCCAGGGCCATACAGTAAGGAGGAATGGTTCAGTATCGGGAAAAAGATCTATACCAAAACCTATCTCCCTTTCTGGAGGAACACCTGGAAGGTCATTAGGGAAAACATCAAGGAACTCATTTACAATCGGAACCGACTCTATAGGAAGGGCTTTGGACTCCATATCCCTAAGCCTCACAAGATGGTAAAGACACCCCTTAGAGATCAATAAAGGCTTTATTGCAAGAGATGTATCTACCCTTGATCACCACATCATTACTCTCCCACTCAAGCACAGGTTCATTTGGGAATTAGAATTTGACCCTACAGGTTCTATAATCAATAGAGACATAGTATGCATGCATCCTATCCATCCCAAGAATAGCATTAAAATCAACCATATCTAACTCAATAAGATCCCAAGGCAATATTTTATGAAAGATACAAATAGGGCAATTTATGTAGACCTTTCTAGCAACAATAGATGTACCAATAAGAGTAGGCACCTCATAACACTCACACAACAATTCGGGCTCAACATGGAACTTTTGGGAAGCAAAAGGGGTAACAAAAGATAGAGTAGCACCCAGATCAATCAATGCATATACATCAACATCAAAGACTTTTAACATACCAGTGACAACATCGAGAACCACTTCCACCCCTTTCCTTCCTTGGTGTGCATAAAACTGATTGTGCCTTGGGGCACTACCATGTTGACCACCTCTCCCCAAAGGAATCACATTTGCACCTTATGAACGAACATCCTTACCCTTGTTGTGATTATGAGGGAAATAAATCCCTTTGTGACCCACCTCCCCATATCCATAACATGCATTAGTGTCTTTCAAACATGGGACCCCATGACCCTTACCACATTTAGAACACACATTATTAGGAACCAGACCACCAATACCTTGAGCCCTTGGGAAATCATTGAAAAACCCCCTAATAAAAGCATGAAAAGACCTTTAGCCTTGATGTAACCAGCCACCCTTTCCACTTTGGAACCTACCCTCAAAATGGGCCTTCTTGGCCTTGCATAAGTTATCAAATGGGACAAGTCCATGTCACTAAGCATCAACATTGCTTATTGGCATTCCTCACTCAATCGGATACACCTATCATGAACTTGTTCATCGTAGACATTGGATCGGACACCAATTAGGGAGCATATTTAGGAAATTGGTTGAACTTGAGGGCATACTACCTCATACTCATAGAACATTGTTTCAAATTCATGTACTCCACCATCTTGGCCTCCCTAAGCTCAAGAGGGAAAACCAATTAAGAAAAGCCACCTCAAACTCCTCCCATAGTACCACATTATTGTTCCCCTTCTCCCCCTTCCATTGAGGGAATCATATTTGTGCCACCCCTTTGAGTTGGTAATCCGCCAACTCCACCTTCTCTTTTGATCTAAAACCTATAATATTTAACACTTTGTAAACCTCATCAATGAACTCTTGAGGGTCCTTATCCACCTTTGACCCTTAGAACTCCATTGGATATCCTTATGAAGTCTCTTACCCTAGATCTCGAGATAGGAGGATGAGGGGCTTGGGCTCCATAATTGACTTGATGGGCTATGGAATGAGCTAGCAAAGTGAGAGCATCCTAGAGCTCACCATGACCTAGCTGTTCCTCTGGAGTGCAGGCTCATCTTCCTCTTCTGTTAGGTATGATCTTTACATGGAAAGAACATTCATTAGAGGGGAAACTCACCTAACTTCTATAGCATGACATATATCAAGAAGAACAGAAACATTTCCTAACAAATCATAGCCTCGTACTCATAGTTGTGGTGCACAACACAACCATGAATAATACAATAATCAAGGCAGTGTGTTGGATGTTGAGGCCCACTGAAAACCTAGTGCTCTGATACCAATTTTTTCATGACCTAAGCCTAGGGCCTAGACGTGACACGGCGAATGGGGAACTCGAAGGGACCCCAAACAAGCCTCTTAAAATATCATCACACATCCTTGGCCAAGAAAGCAAGTAAATGAGAGTAGTAGATTAGAAATAAGGGTAATGGGACTAAGGGGGAAACTTTCATAACATAAACATCAAGAATAAGAGAGTCAAGATTCATAGCATAATTACACAACTTGTCCAACAACACATCTAACATAGAAGTTAGCAGGGGCATGACAAGAAAGAAGGCTCACCATCATAGCCAAAGTATACAATAAAAAAAAGAGTCATAATACATAGCATAAGAATATAGACATTGTCTCCGGAATGGAGGACTCACCATCTAGCTTAAGAGGAATCGTACTAGCCACGTGGAGGAGGATGATCAAGTGGGGCACCAGTCCCTACATGGTAACATCATGTAGGCACAAAGTATGCATCAATACATTTTTATACTAAGTATGAAGGATGCAATGCAACAAGAGATAAGCAACATGATCAAAATGCATAAGCATAGGCAATGAATAAGCATATAACAATATGACATGCATGGATGATGCTTGTGGTAAAACATGCTTACATAGAATATAATATATGTGGAAGAAGAGACCATCATTGTAGAACTCATAGTATATTAAGGTACAAACCCCTTAATTGGTTGGTGGATCGTTTCACCCTACCACATTTGGTGATTAAGGCATCAACCCTTCAACCCAGTTATTAAGGTACAAACCCCTTGATTGGCTGGCATATCACCCTACTACCCTTATGATTGTGGTACAAGCCTCTTAATCCGATTATCAAGGTACAAAGCCCTTCATTAGTTATCAAGGTACAAGCCCCTCGACATGGCTATCCGAGCTCAAAACTCCCCGAGTGAGGCATGGTCGATTTCCAAAATGATATAGGAGAATATCATATACATACATTCATTTCATAAATATAAAGTCATTCAAATCATAAGACATGTATTGGACCTTCAATTCCTCAAGTAATCGTAACTGGACATTTTAACAAACACTTGGCGGGTGTGTAGAGCTAGTGTAACACTATGCAATTTAGGGATGAAATAATCCAAGAAACTCCAATGTAATACCATCCATAAATACTTGGTAACACCCTCAAGCAATATACATCAAAACTCTTCATCAAGTCCCACAATAGATCTTTGATTCATAGGTCAAAACATGCTAAAATAGTCACTATTTCATGAAACGCCAACATAGTTCGTAGTCTAATTCATAGTAAGTAAGTCTTATAAGCAATCAACTTAAAATCATGCAATATAAATAAAAAGGAAGATTGTGTATCATGAGTGAAAGGAACCCATGAATGAAACCCACATACCTTGACTTTAAAGAATTCCTTGGTGAAGATTGATATGGACACTTAAAGCTTGAGTGAAATCCTTAAGATCTGGAAGAAATTTGGACATTTGATTTTTGAATGAAATAATAGTCTAAGTGTTTGAGTGAGTATTGGGGGATGTATTGAATGATATGAGGGTGAAATATGGCTATGTATAGGGATTTTCACGCATGGGAATACTTAGGCCCAGGACCCAAAAGTCTTGGACCGAGATTTAAAAAATGGGCAAAAATTACACACTAGCGCGTCGTGCCAGTTACATGGATACCTCACTAGAAATTGACATTTTAAAATTTTATTTTCAGATATGGTTGCTCTAAAATCTAGGTTAGACCCATTTCCCACTCAATTTTGCCCCCTCCCCCTGATCAAGAATATGAAGTTGAATCAAAGGATCCTTGAATAACCATTGGGTAAGCTGAAAATCCTTAGCAAAGATTTCTACAAGACGTTCTATTTTTCCATAGAAATATATTTGTTCAAGAAGGGCTCCAATTGATCGTAAATGAAAAGATTGTTTCCGTAGAAAGACGAAAGTAGATTCGCATTCTTGTGAAGTCTTTTCGTTCCCTCTGTCCGAGAAGAGATGTTTGGGCGCACCGATTGATAGATAGTGGAGGATGGCTATTAACTAGATTAGACTAGAAGGCAAAGGTTCTCTCTTTGCGAGATCCAAAAGTGGAGAACGCATAGCTGGGTACATAGGATCAAACGTAAAGAAGTGCTCTCTTGGCAGAGTTTGAGGTGGCAAGAGACTTTAGGGCTTGTTGCCTTATCAGTCACCCTCTTTTTTTCTTTCTTCACCTTAGGGATCCGCTCCTATTTTGAAATCACACACGGATTTTGGGATATATGGAAATTACGTTTCCGAGCATTTCTGAGGCATATTTTTGGGCACTTTTTTGGGGAAGTTTCATAACTATCATAAGAGACAATCAATAATATTAAGCAACGACGGTATCATGTTCCTTATGATTCCCCAACTTAATATCACTGGACAAACCAATTTTTGTCTAGTGTGTACCATGCGGGACAATTATTTAAGTTCACCAAGCACTTTGGTCAAAGGTGAGAGGCGAATTTCACTATGTGACTTAGGCCATCTCTATAGTGTACAATACTAACCATTACATACATGTCTTAGTGAACCTCCCCCTTGCCTAGTTTGGTTGATTAGATGAGAAGTTTTCCAATCCTGTTAATCAATCTCTGTTCATATTCATTACTACCTTAGTCCATTCAGTAACACTAATTGGGTTCTAATTTGGCCACTATTAGAAAACATGCAAAATGAAGAGAATTGATTAATACATGCATATACCCATTCCAAGAATTGCAAATTACCCGGGTTTACTTAGTTTGTTCTTCATGGTTCCCACAACTCTAGTTCTAAATTTAGCTATTCATGCTATTGGTAGGTGAAGAAATTATGAATTGAGAAAACATAATCAAACGCATACCAAATTGAATTAAGGTCAAGCAAATCCAAGACGAATGAGAATCACAAACTTTAATATCAAATTTACCCATTAGTGTTTTCTCACTATCTTCTCTCTCAAGTATTGAGTTCTCCAAGTACAAACCCTAAAAGTACTGCATAATGACGTCCTCTCCTTGTTTAATAACCTAAAAGTACTATTCATAGTAATTATAATTAAGTTCTAAATAAAATAGAAAAAATTGATCGACAGACTTCACGAAAGGTCTCTATGACTCGTTATATGAGTTACGACTCATAGTCATCGTCTCATAGTTAGCTCCTAAGATTCTAAACTTCTATTATACAACACATCTTCATGATTTATACATTGATTTGTGCCTCAAAATCCATGTTCGTAGGCTTTTGCTTCATCAACTTGTCCCTAAGTGAAAATCTTCACAAAACCCATCAATACGATTTGTAGAATGCTCTACGACTCGTATGCCTATCTCTTTGAGGTGAGCTTCAGATTTCACCCTTCACTATAATTTGTCACGAAATTGCCTCTACGACTCCTAGAATGCTCTAAGATTCATAGAGGGTCTCGTAAATCACCAAAAACCAGCAATCTTCTGCAATTTTACCCCAAATCATGGCCAACCTGCCTTCTTGCAAATGTAAACACAAAAAACATAAAATCGACAAATATCGCATTGAGAAAATATAAAA